>CCAG010021629.1:0-19854 GCA_001077435.1 Glossina morsitans morsitans | reverse complement strand
ATAACAACAACGTGCTGTCGCAATATTATTTTAAGATATAATACAAAGCAAAAAATGCAAAGAGCATAAAAGGAAGAAAACATTTTTTTTTTTTTTTGTAATCGACCGTGTTGAGGGCAGCCATACTACCTAACAAAAAATAAAGACTCTCTCACACATTTTTTTGTAAATAAAGTCAATATGTGCCGGCCTCGCGTTGCTCTTCTGCAGGGTCATTTATTTGTTCTTTTTTTTTCTCGTATTGTACCCACTTCGTCACATAACTTAAAGGTAAATTAAAATTTATGCCAGCATTTGCCATCGATTGAGGTTTTCTTTGAAGTCCGTCGTGCGGACCGTTTTGCAAAAGTTCTGAAAAACAGATGCATATCTTACAGGAATCCTTGACATTAGTCATCGAAAGAGAAATGAGAAAAGACAAAGGCTTTAGCTAATTAAAGTTAAAGAAAGTTTAAAAAACAATTATCAAAATTATTAAGATATTGTTTCTGAAATTTTAAGTGTTTATTTACACCATTCGATTAAAGCAACTATTACAAGAAGTTAAGATAATGAAGAGAAGCTGATCAAGTTTTGAGTTATAGTCTTTTTAAATGGTTGCAGCAACATCAACAATACCAATGAGATCAACGATAGAATATTGCTATGAGTAGAAGTAACTTTCTAATCAAGCGCAAATTGACTGCTGCTGCACTACAACACTAACAAAGTAAATCGCATTTCTTCAGGCCAAGAGATCGTTATTCGAAAGCGTTTTTATATAATAGAATGATGACTTTTATTCCCTGCGGTAAAAATGAAAGTCTAATCAAGGATATCCATGAATCGACGTTTCTTTTCTCGACTCAAGTGAACTCAGTCGACAAGGCGTCTTCAAATTAAAACTATAACAGTTATGCTAGTTAAGAACACGTTGATAGGTAAAGATAATTCTCCCCTAAAACAATGCACGGCAATCACGAAAAAATGTATTCACAAATATTACGAGCTTACATAGTCGTACACGCGAACGATGCTGATTAAAAAATATATTTTGAAATCTTGTGAAGCAATGTCAAGTGGTTTCAACTGTTTTTTTAAATAATTCTTTATGATGCTCTTTCATTAAAATCTGATCGATACTAATTAAGTTAAATAGAATGAATATTTGTACAGGTTTAATACCATACCATGCAGTTAACTTTAATGGAGAGCAAATATCGCTTTTTTTTCGATACTGAAAGACGAATCAGGGGTCGATTTACGATTGCTTTCTGGTCCGATGGTGTCCGATAACTCGATAACGAGAGCCGTAAATCGCCCCAGCTTATGGCTGTTGAAAGCATTTGAAGGTTGTCTGAGGTTTACTAGTTACAACAAAACTAAATGTAATGTCGGGAGCGTAAAAGGCTCCAATAAATTGTTAGAAAGACGTGTGTTTTCCTTTTTCTCAGAATAAGCTTTTTACCTATTCTATCCGTTCGTTATAATGCGATAGTTGTTCAACGGAGAGCGTATTTAAATTTTCATTTGATTTGCATAAAGTTTTCAAACTAGATATTATTTGCATTTTAATTCATCAGTTCATCATTTATTGTGAGCATAGGTATGCTGTCTGCTAAGGACATAGTCGTTTCTTCTTTTTTTTTTTTAAGTTTTTCTTCATGAATTTATACAGCTGTGTGCAGGTATGCTATGTGTAGGTATTGGTAGGATTTTTATACCGAATTATATATGTGATGGGGGTGTGGCAGATTAATAATGTGTATAATATATACAATATATGTAGAGCCAATCAAGTAGACGGAATGCGGTTAAGCGACATTCCTTTCTTGAAACTTTTGCTTTTATGAATTAAGGCAACCAGTTGAAACTTAATGCAATACACCCTTAGTTTGTGTAACAGCGATTGAAAAAAAAAAAAAAAAAAAAAAAAAAAAAAAACTTTTTAAGCAAAATTCGCAAAAATTCTGATCAATGGCTTGAAAGTTATAATAGATATCGCTTCAGAATTTTGTATAAACGTTTGGCATAGCCGCCTAAGGATTCAGGCACGAAATTACAAACACAATTAATTAAAACGGCTTAAGCTTATTGAGATGATGTGTATTCAAGATTCGCTGCAAAACGAGTTTCACTTTTTTACTCGTTTTGTTGCACGTTTGCCTATACATAATAAATATATGCGTTCCTTTATTTTTGTTTTATATTAGTGCGAACATCATTCAGAATGATTTTTTTATTTTTGCTTTAAAGAGCATTTTGATATGTTTATATATTTCAATATTTTACCTGAAGCCATTAAAATTGATTTTACAGAAAGTGAAAAAAACAAATACTTCTTGCTTATATATATATATATATATATATATATATATATATATACATATATGGATATGTATATATATGTATATATATATGTAAATAAATTTAAGCATGATTTATAAATATAAACTGATATAAAATACATTTGCAAAAATATGTCGATGTTTGTGGCAAAAGTTTTTAACTAAATATTATGCAGCAGTTTTTAAATAAACACAAGCCAAAAATTATGCAACAATGTTTATAAAAGGGATGGTTTTTGACAAAATTTTATAAATTGCGTTAACATATAAAATTTAATTAAAAAGTTTACGATTTGAAAGCGATCGTTAGGCAGGAATTAGAAGATTAATGATGCATGAAACCCATAAACTAAAAATAGGAGGTAAGCAAAAAATTCCCAATCGGTTTTTTTATATTTATTTTTTATTCACAAGGACAATTATATACATTTTTTCATTCACTATAAATTTCTTTCTTTCTGTATGGATTAAAAACTTGGTTTCAACTTTTTTATCAGCTGAAGAAAATTATCTTTTTAATGAATACATAGTTTATTGCCGTTTCTTGTTCCATATTCCTTTCTCTTATCTAATGCACCTCCTCTTGACTATCCTAATAAGACCTATTATTTATTTATTTGACTTCATTGTAAACCCTAGCGCATTTTAGTGGTAATACATGACATTCCTTAATGAAATGTTAGCAGTAAAAAAACTGGCTACAGGCAATAAATAGAGAGCCAAGTTAGAAAATAGTGTATTTGATCCATCCATGTAGGTGGATATGGTTAACGACAATCGAGTGACGAATAAAGGACGAATAAAGTTTACTACCTAATAGTAGTAGAGGTCTCTAAAAGAAACTTTCGATGGCGTAAGATAAGATATTTCGCTATTTAGCAATATATACATAAAATTACGAGTTCCCGAGGGTGGTGTGAAAGTGATTAATTTCGCATATGTGATCAAAGGAAAGAATATATGTTTGGGAAATATTTTTTGGTGCGTAAGAAAAACACTCGAACACTCGTCGCAAAACATTACCAGTCCATCGGATTGTGTTGCACTTTTTGAAAGCATCATTATGAATCTGCGGATTCATAACATTGTACCATAGTTATAATTTACCCACAATAGTCATATTGACATCAATATTTTCTTTACAAAGAGTGGAAATAAATTGTCAATATGACGAGCTTGCATAACCTGGTGAAAGTATAGGAACTTTGAAAGATTACCAGCAATGTCGCTTAAACAATACGTGCAAATGATCTAAAAATATCTGACTTGCAATAAGCCGTATGTTCACGAATGTAGATCCGTCCATGACGCCATCGTTAGTGGGCTCCATACATTTGGCCGACATTCGTGAAAGCTAAGTCTTCTATAAAACGATCTTTTTCAGGAGAAGCTGTCAGGATCGAGAAGACATCGGGCCATGTAGTAGATGTGCCACCTTGAGAAAATAATCTTCCCAAAAAGTTTGGGTTTTGGGGTTTGAAGAGACATCAAAAAATTTGATTAAGCACTTTCCGCAACCCCCGGTTAAGATATTATCTCGCTCTCACAATGTAGACATTAGGGTTGCAATAGATGACAGTAGGGTCATATATGACGCGTTTTGCCACTTAGGTAAGCTGATTTCCAGCGTAGCGGTAAATATTGCTTATTTATGATATTTATTTATTTATTGTTTATATATTTTATAAATATATTCACAAAATGCGGGTTTAGAGGCTGCCCGATAACTTAGATCATATTGATCGCCTTTATTGACCACTGAGTTGTTAGTCGTGATCCTTTGCCTACCCGGGCTACCCATGCGTATATACCTTTAGATATTTTCCGGTATTTAAGTTCGCCTACGCTTTTAGCAGTTGTTTGACCAACAAACAAAAAAATTTGGTATAAATTTAAATGAGGTAACTCAGGGCCACTAATTTAGGCAATGGTTGACATCGAATGAGAGGTGAGATAAGCAATAAGTTAAGAAAGAAGGTTAAAATTTCGTTGAAGGAGCACCAATTTCAATGCTCTTACGGTTTTATATAAGCAAATCGAGGTCTTCAGTTTACCGCAAACATTTTTAACTGCCGATAAATAGAGATAAAATAGAGAGATCATTATCACGGAAAAGCTCATTTTTCTATGTTCCTTTTCTAAGCTCTTTTAAAATCAATTTGACGTCCATTCTTTACAACTTTAACAATGCCATTTTTAGCTTGTGGTCTTTATAATTGAATAACTTAATGCCTTCTGAAAACATTCCTAGCGAGCGTATAATAGCTAAGTAAGTATGAAACTGGAATTTACCCATGCACGTCCCTAAAACCACACGCAGAGGATATGCATGTCTAGAGTTGTATTTTTCTATAATCTTGACATCGGGCAAGAGTAAGCATTTATAATACAAATAGAGGTCGCAGCGAAAAATTGTTTTTCTTATAATGAAAATGTCAAGTGTTTTGCGAAACAATGAGCGTTTTTTCTTTGCCTAAACGATGCGAAAGAAAAACTATGTTGCATCGTATCGTATCGACAATGTACGATACACATCAAGTACGAGACCAAATCGATTTGGCAAGAAGACAATACTCCCTGTTTGATGGGACCAGTAGATTCTGTTCTGTTGTTAACTGTTAAAGAAGTCCGGTGAAACGGTTAATACCCGAATACAACAATTAATCGATTTTAAACTTTGTCTGTTCAACAAGTTAGCGAAATATCGAAAATGGGAATTTTTTACATGAAATCCGTTCGTCTATCCATACAGCAAAACTGGTTTGCGATAAGTTGCAAGCACTTAATTGGAAAATGTTAGCCTATATGGCTTACCCTTACTCTACGGTTCCACTTATTTAGCTCGATGTGTCACGGATTTGCTAAGCAGTGTCTTAGTTCGTATGAAGATGTGACAAAAATGATTCGGCGACTGCCTTGCCTTCAAAGAACAACAAATTTTCTTTTGGCGTGGCAGCCACAAATTGTCAGGTAGTTGGGGAAAAATGTATAGCCAGCGATAGGCAATATTACGAATAAAATGTATCCTTATGGTATCGTGTGCCTATATCCGTTACACTTTATAGCAAGCCCATAGGATGCATCAAGATAAGATGCATTCATTGCATTTGATGTTCGCAATTATTTAAATTCTTCTTATATTCACTGTTTTCAGGAACTGATTGCCTTTGCGACCCGTTCGTGAGATATTATGCGAGAAGGCTTTAACTTTCGCAAGTATAAGATTGTCCTTAGTCGAGGTCATTATATTCGGCCAAAGAATTTATTAATCGAAAACGCAGCTCGCATTAGGATCGATTTGATTTCCTCATATGTAATGACTTCAGTTAAAGCAATATCGCTTTATGCCCTCTCTTAACTCATACCTGTACATGGCAATGTATAGGTAATGTTAATTAACCTTTAGAAAGATTTCTCAAATCGTTCGAGAAATGTTGTTTACTGGAAAGACACCTTAATCTTAAGGTGGCATATGGTTAAGCACTTAAAGTTAAAAAGTTTAATGCGAGGAAGATAAGAGGAAGATGATGATAAAATAGATGAGTTTTTTGAAGAGAATCAAATTTTTTTTGCATTAAGAATGGAGAGCAATAACGGGCGGGTTTTGCACATTTCGATGCGCGTAAACGCATAAACATTGCCACAGAGATACGTATAAGTGCAGCGTTGTAATTTAATAGTTTTACGAGTATCGCATTATTGTGAATAATTTGTTGAGATTATCACGACAAATTAAGCCTAAAGCTAAGATTTTAATGTAAGCACTATATGCGGATGTTTATTTGCGTTTTAATGCACATAAATATCTTTCTTTTCTTGAACGTTCTTTATTTATGTGTTTGCTAACATTATTTCTATTTCGCCGTTTTGACTTTTAAATCTATAAAAATGAAAAAAAAAAAAAAAAAAAACGATAAATAAATAAAAAAAAAAAAAAAAGAAAATAAAATAATACAAGAAATCCACCACATAATTTATGACATCTGAATAGAAGAAGTTTTCCTCCCGCTTAGTATTCTTTCTTTAACAACAGCAATATTGCTATCGTCATCATTGTCATCATTATGATCATCTTAGCAAAAGACAACAACAGCAAGGACAATAAGATGACTAAACTTCTATAGATGAACAGCGAAGTGAACCATAAGAAACGAAACCGAACGAAATGAACGTTATTTTATGCTTTGCTAAAATAAGTAATAAAAAAGAAAAATCAAAGAAAAAGCCATACTCTAAAACGAGTTAAGGTGAAAATATTTCTATTGCTGTAAGTGCTTGTATACTCATATACTGCTCCTCTCTATTGCACATATGTTTAGATACGTAAGTATGCATGCTTTTGTAAGTATACTCGAAGAAATTGGTTTTTTTGTTTTGTTTTTTTTTATAAGCGCACATACATACATACATACATACATACATACATTTTAGCCAATAAACAACAAACATTAGCTATGGCAAATGCTCTTGTCCAACAGATTAGTGGTATTAAGAGTCAAAAGTAATAGAACGACGGGAAAATGTGCAGAAAAGCTATGCGTGGTTTAAGGCGAATAAGAAGAATACTTAATTGTTAAAAAGTATTCCGTTGACTTATTAGCGGTGCTCGGATCAGTTTATTTCCAAACGTGTATTACTGAAAATTATCAATAATTAGCTTTTAATTGCTAAGATCTCTCTCTCTCTCTCTCTCTCTCTCTCTACCTCGTATAATGATGAACAAATAACTAAAAATAGAAGACGCAATGAACGAGCGAAATAGAGAAAACGAACGTAAAGTTGCACGACAGGGGGGAGCGATAGCAATATGACGAGACTTTGCTTTTCAGTTCAGTATTGACGATCAATTACAGAAAAAGAGAAAAAAGTCAAGTTAGACCGTCATTCAATTATTAAATAGATGCGGAAAAAAGATTAATGTTTGGGTAAAACATAAACGTAACAAACTCGAGAAATTTCTCATCAAGTTGGTAACGGATAATCGACTAACGACAACAGTGTGCGAAACTATGAAGAAGTTGAATAAGACCCATAGCCTTAGTACGATCAAAAAAACGTTAAAGGTTATCGACACGAAGCAGGGCCGTAATCTTGGTTCAGCTCTAGTGTCAACAATGAGTTGTATATAAGTTGTCCATAGCGTTTTAGCATAGCACTATTATTGAAAGGTCCCCCGACTCAGGAATGTTCAAACATCATTTCTTTTAACCGCTCCTTGATTTGTTTAAAAGATTGATTAAAAGCTCAAAAAAAAACAGTTTTAATATTGAAAATGTTGCGGATTTTTCTTATAACGTCATCAAGACGTTATAAGACGTTCCAGTAAATCGTCAAATAACATTTCGTAACAGGTGTGCAAATTGGATCAGGATTATTGTTAACATACTTGTTACAGGGCGTAATACTCAAAATATTCGACGTCACTCTCTATGGTCTTTTGCTTCCAAATGCCATTGTGGCAAAAACTTCGTGGTTTGAACGGAAGTAATTATCGATCCATTTTCGTATATCAACTGGTAAATATTCCTGCAAAAGGGGCCAGGCCTGGAGAATACGCCGCAATCGGATTAAAGATTAAAATTGTTTGCACGAAATCTCGCAAATCACTTTCTAACTGTTTTATAGTTTAGCGCATTTTCACGCTAAGCCCGCTCAACGATCACTTTATTTTTAACCAGAATGAAACTTAGAACCGTAAAGGATATCCATCTGTCTTTGACATGACTTTGGCATGCACTGACTGAACCATAGCTTATAAATAATTGAAATTTATACCATACGAGCACCCATGTCTAAGCTATGTGTGCCTAAAATTTCGGAAAAACTGAGCGCGTCACGTACGTCATTAACGAACTGGAGAACTTATTGTTAAATAGACAATATATTCAGAAAAATGGTTCGATCGGGTTTCTTGGCTTTGCAATGAAACACTGAAATGAAATTTGAAGACATGCTAGGTTGTACCACTCTTCTGCTCCTAGTAATGAGCAGTAATTTGACTTTTTAAGCGTCTACAGTTAAAGAAAAGTTTTGCGTATGATGTAGTTATTGCATAAGAGGGATTGAAGGTGTGTGTGAGTATGCGAGAGTGAGAAGTAGAGTAATAGAGAATAATCCCAACTTGTTATAACGTTGGAATTTGAATTTGGATTTGAAAGCGCAATACTATTGAGGCCGTCTATCACGTTGATTAGAATCAAGAGCGTTTCTTGTTTCATTAACAAGATATTTTTAAAATATTACATGAATGCTTCAAATACGTACGCTACGATTGACTTAATATATTCCTTTAAGGCGCCAATCCGTTGCTAAAGAATCAAGACGAGAGATGAGGAAACTTTTCTAAAATCTGTTTAAAACTAAAGTTAAGGAAAACAGAAAACTCACATCATTTGGACAAATATAAAAGAATGCATATGTATGTGGTAAAATTTACCTGTAGTAGTTAGTGTTTTTTTTTTTTGCATTTTTTGTCCTAGGTAAGCTGCACACATATAGACAGAAGAAGAGATTTTAACTGTTGCCAGTAAATATGTCTTCATGTGGTTCGCAGTTGCTGCTGTTCGTTGTGTTACTGATGTTTAGATTTTTTAATTTTGTTGCAGTTTAACTAAAAGGACAGTCTTTCTAACAGAAAAACAAAAAAAAAAAATGGTATTTAGTTAAGGGTTTTCAGCACTGAACTGAATTGTAAAGCATATTGAAAATTTTACATGATCGGTTTGAACTAGAACTCATGCGATAGGATTACATTATGTTCAAAATAATAATCTTTTCAGGATTCATTTCTTGCGGGAAGAGTGAATAACGAAACAATGAAATAAGTGAAGCAAACGTCATTGTAGCGTGCGATTAGCCTTGCAGAGCGAGAAAATCTTCACTAATTCGGTAATGAAAATATTCAAAATACATTTAAGCTTAGGAAAAACTATATATAAATTTTTTATTAATTTTTTTCCTTTTTTTTTTTTTATAGTTATATCGAAACATAAAGACTACAAAGCGATTTTTCTCGCCTGTGAAGAGTTGGATTTGATAATTCGAAAGCGGGGAGATGCTGCCAAAAATGTAATGAAATACTTTGTAATTATTTTTTAATCTTCATTTTGGGATACGATCGTTCTTACCTCATACATGCCGTAACAAAATATTTGCTTGGGTTTTCAAATTTCGGGGACCTTTTCATTTGGAGTTTGAGTACAAACTTCTCATGTAAAGGAAAACGTGTGACTTTTTAAAGTGCAAAGTATTCAAGCAGTTTTTACTTTTCAAACTAATTAGCACAGATTCTGCACAGATGCACATCGTTTTTGTAGATTAAGCAAAATAATGGGAAGAACGGCTTAGATGTGAAGACATTCCTCGCTGAACGGAAGTTGACGTTTAAACAAAACACTTATTTTAAGAATTTGATGAATTGTAAAGACTTTTCATTTGTTGTTAATTCGGGTTTAATTTAACCGATGGAAGGCGTTCGCATTGATAGCATAATAAATATTAGGTCTAAGTATGTGAAATTGTAAAATATAAAAAGAATCTTTTGATATGGGATAGCAGTCTGTCCACTCAGTAATTTCAAGACAAACCAATATTTAAAATGTAAAATATTTAAAAATGTAAAAAATGGTAGCAGAGCGATAACTAAGCCTTTTAATTACATATACTCGTAAATTGTTAATCATACAAAAATTTGCGTCGTCAAAAATTAGGCTTTTGTAAAGAAAGGTATTTTTTCGATATCTATAATTTCTAAATAAAATTGTATTGAAAGCTCTTAGCTTATAACACCAGAGGAAGAATGCATAGAAGAAGTTAAAAAGAAAAAAATATACATAAATCCTAACATCTACTTAGATAAACTAGTATATGTTGCTCAAGTATTTGCATAGATTCATTTTATGTGACTTAGTCATTATGTATTAAAGTGGTGTGTTTGCGTGTGTGTGTGTGTGTGTGTGTGTTTGGCTTGTATAGTATGTTCGGTCTTTATACTGTAATATTTATACATTTGTAAATAGCATTTGCTATGTGTTTTATGTACTTTTATGGATCCGTGGACGTATGCAGACACATATATAAGTTTGAGCATTTATATGTATGTATATATATATATGTTTGCATTAGTATATATGGAAAACTCTTCCATAAAATTTTTAATTTTCTTCTTATTTTTCTCTTATTTCTCGAACGACGACGTTGGAAGTTTTACATCCTTTGGTAAGTTAGTGCATTTGTTTGTTTGGTCTTCTTGTTATTGTTATTGTTATTGTCGTTGGCTATTGCTTGTTTGTCTCTTTCTACTCAATATACTGCATTCTAGACAAATGCCAAGTATCGAATTCCAAAAGTTGTATTGACCTCCCGTTACACATCAAAAGCATATGTCGATATATACACACATATATAAATATTTTTGTATATATATAAATATGCATGTTATCTATATATGTATACATATATGTATACGTCGGTGCGCGTGTGAATACATATATATTATAATTATTCATACGTATGTGTGTGTGTGTGTATGTGTATGTATGTGTGTTTGTGTGTGTATGCTTGTGCGTGTGTTTAAGTTACTTTACATTCACTTGCATTTTCAGTCGTTATCATGCAATTGCGAACACTACGCAAATCTAATAATAATTGCGAAATATCACCAATGCTTGTGTTTATATAAATAATACTATGGCTATAGGCACATATAATTTCATTAACATACTTCACGTTATTAGGGTTAATAAGGCGATGATATTAATCATTTTATCATTTTGTCATGTTTGTTGGGCTGATTGACGCATTCACTTAATGCCGGAAGTGAGGGGTAATTTTCAGTTATTTGTCTTTGGCTTGTACGGCTTATCTACGCTTACTGTAAATTGTAGCCCTATTCTGTGCCAATGATTCACTTTTTGTGATCACACAAATCATACTTTAAACATAAAGGAATGAAAATGAAATCTCTGATATCGGCTTCTCATGACAATACTTTCATAGATAACAAGACGATAAGTAGATGACCAATGAACGGACTGGTGGAAAGTATTAAATGGTCAGCCTTACCTGGCCACAATGTTTTAATAAGTTTTTTAAATATAATTCGTCAGCATAAGGAAAAGTATTAATGAGACAAGGAAGAAGAATAAAAAGCAGTGAAGTTATAATATTCATTAAATATTGTCAAGGATGAACGGAGCCTTGTTCGTTATTCTGGTGGTCTGCCTGAATGACTCAACAGTAATCTGCAGGAAACTTCGCTTATTAAACAATTGAGACTTACACGTAAGAATAACATAATAACCAGAACTCTCTTTACTATGACATCACTCATACACATACATCTTCGTTCTAACTTGCCGTTTGTTTTATAATTTCATCGTTCAAACGCACTTATAATACTACGTAAAATTTGTTATTGATTCTTTGGCCGTTTTCAAAGTAGTCGATGAATATTATACCACATCGCACATCGCAACATGCCTTAATGACATAATCTTCTCAGTCGAATTTTGTCTTGTTGGTCGCTTTGTACGGCTATCGCCAGTTGCTGTCCGCTCGCCGATTGACTTTTAGAGTATAGTGAGGACTCCATGCTTCATCTATTGTCACATATAACATTTAATTTTGCCTAAACAGAATCAAGACGTTGTTGTTCTCGGTCGAAAGTGAACAAACGCGGCGCTTACTTCAAACGGCCCTTTCCTGTACATAAATGTTCATGGAAATTGGTGGATGGGCTGACTTTTAATATCTTTAGGATGTCAGCTATCTGATGCACCATCACTTGCGGTCTCTTTTGGCACAACTGGCGAATTCGGGC
Organism: Glossina morsitans morsitans; assembly: GCA_001077435.1. NCBI lineage: Eukaryota > Metazoa > Arthropoda > Insecta > Diptera > Glossinidae > Glossina > Glossina morsitans. The sequence goes on along the minus strand of CCAG010021629.1, from coordinate 7,707 downwards.
GACCAAAGCGTTTAGCATGATTAGTGTCCATACTACTGTGTTTAAAATAAGCGCCGCATCCACAAATGTTTTTGTCAAGAGACAGGAGTCACAATGACATCTTTTAAGGCAACGCTGATTGTGAATAGTATTGCTGTCCAGCGGTCGTTCAACAGTGCTCCCATATATATGAAAGGCACGGGAGACGTATTGAGTGATGTGTTACATACACATTGTAACCGGTGAAATGCCTTTTCAGCCACCTTTGATGCATATGTAATAAGGTCTCTGGGATATACATTTTTATTTATCAGATTTGTTGAGATCAGTTGAAAGAATTCTAAGCCTGCGCTTTGTGCTAAGTATCGCTCGAATATGGAATACATACCACAATATCCTGAAGCGTTCATCAATGAGTTGTGTTCGCGACCAAATGACATTATTTTCCATTTTAACAGCGATACGATTACACTGAGAACATTCGTTATGGGGAAGTCTTGGCTAATTCGACTTTTTTAATAGTTCAAATATGAAATTCAATATAATATGCACATAACTCTTTTTATGGTTCAACTACGTCTTTGTGCGATACTTCGCAATACTTGCTAAGTATTTTAAGTTATTTTCATTGATTTCTATGAAAGCGCCAGTAGAAGACTGCTAGGTAAAAGAATGCCCCACACAGGCTAAAAGACAGAGAGAGTCATAGGTATTTGCTGTGAATTTTTGGATATTACAAAATGGATAATAAAATTAGTATATTATACAGTGTTGGGTATGAAAATTAACAGCAGTCATATGCCCACATACTTTAATGCAAACATATTCGTACAAGCGTGCAGGCAACATTCCGCAGATGAAAAAACTAGAAAGAATAAAAAACGAAAATAAAATAAATTAAAGAAAAAAAAAAAAAAAAAAAGATGGCATTAAACGCATCGCTGACAAAATGATCGTAAATAAGTTTTATTTAGCCTTTAATTTTGTGGCCTTTTTGTTTTACATGCATTTTCCAGCTCCGATACCGGATTGTTGCCGGCTTTCATGTTGTTATTATTGCAGATGATATTTTTCATATCTTTTTCACTGTCTTTGAGGTTTCTGGTTAAAAAAAAAAAGGAAAAAAAACAAAGAAAACAAAAAGCAAAATACGTTGTCTTCACAGTTAACAACAAAACAGACTGGGAAAAAGAGTTTATCATAAGTAAGGCGACGCTTAACGTTTTCGAAATTACTAATGATATCCTTTTGAGTTAAGTTAACAACAATAACAGCAATAACAACAAAAACAACATTGTCTCCAACGTTGGTATTTGGTAATATTAGTGTGTATATATGATTCGTATATCATCGTGCGGCACTGTAACATGCTGCAACTGAACTACATATCATTATAAGTGTTTATGCGTAGCGTTAACCCGCGTTTATGCTTTTATATGTCGTCTTGTATTGTGTGTTGTGGCTATTGGAGTCATTGGCTGAATCGGCAGTTGATGGCAGTTGCCAAACATACAGCTGCCTATATGAATGTCCGTCTGTCGTTGAATTATTTGTATGTGTGCCTGTTTGTATGTCTGGGATGATGAAGATGATCAACAAAGTAAGATACAAAACGCGAGCAAACATACACATTAAGAAAATTATTTCTTATTTTTTTCGGTCGATTATTTTTTATTATTATTGTTGCTTTTTTCGTTATACCTCGCTATAACGATATATATGCGTGTGTGTGAGCGTGTGTGTGTGTGCGTGCGTGTAAGCGTGCGTATGTGTGCATGCGTGTGTGTGTTTGTGTTTGTGTGCGAATGTATGTATGTATTAATTTATATGAAATATTGTGTGCGCGCGTAAGTGCAGTATATTAAAGTGTTCATATGTATATGCTTGTATGTTGCATACTTGTATGTATGTATACACGAATGACGCTAAATGTCGAATGTCTGCCGTTTGCGGGGCAAAAAAAAAAAAAGATGGAGAGGAACAAGACGATTTAACTTATTTTAAATTGTTACTCATAAGGACAAACACCTGTAGAGGATTGAAGATCAAAACACAACACACCATCAACCATCAACAATATTACAATGCAATGCAACACATAACACCAACAACAACTGAGAAACAGAAAAAGCATAAAATAATCATTAAAAACAAAACATAAACAAAAAAAAAAAAAAAAAAAAACAGTAACAGCAAGAGAAATAAAGAAAAACTACACTAATATAGTTTTTGTGTGGATGTGTTATGCATATATGTGCAGGTGTGTGTGCGCGTGTGTGTGGTAAACGTTGTTATTGCTTTCACGGTTAGTAACGACTATGACGATGACGACGGCGACAACGACAACGATGGCAATGACGACGACGACTCGATGATGATGATGAGGGTCAGTGTGGATCAGTGTGGATATGATGACAACATTGGGTATACTTAAGTACACATAAATGTAACTAACCGCCAGAGAGTGAAAAATAATACGAAATCTATACATACATACCCATATACATATACACGCATGTTTATCCAGAGTTGGTTCCATCAACCATATGTACAAAATATACTCGTACTCGTACTCAACATGCATTTGCGCGCCTTTTAAAAACAAATTTAACAATATGGCGCATGGGAAGGCAAAATGCTTTATAATACAAATGCGTACGTATGCATGGATAGTGTGGTTGTATGTACATAGTTATGAGTACATACTTGCATATATCAGTGTTTAAAAAAGTCTATATTGTTGTTGTTGCTTTGCGTTTTCAAAACAGTGTATGGATGGCGACGAGCTGGTTACCCAACGCCAATGTCTTTGCTAAAGCTGTTCAGTTCAGTTCAGTTCAGTTCAGTTTAGTTCAGTTCAGTTATATTATATTGTGTAGTTGTTGTTGTTGTTGTTGTTGTTGTTGTTGTTGTTGTTGTTAGAGCTTTTGATCATAATAACGACGATGATGGTAATCATCATGACGATGACGATCGTCAGGCTTAACTTTGGTAATGCTTGATTTTATTTGTGTATATGCAAACTTATGTACGTATGCTATATTTATACGTGTATCTGCATGCATGCACTCATGTCTGCTTACGTATGGTTTGTGTATGATTTTTCGAATTGTTTGCTCTTATTGCCGTAGCGTATAGAAAGCCAAGTATGACCTGTGTCAATGGCCGCTAATATATTTACGTGAGTGTTCTTAACATACAGAAACATATATACATATGCGCATACATACACATGCGCATACATCCGAACAGACACAAGCATACAGTTGTTTAAAGCCATCATCAGCGTCGTCACCATCAACAATAACAGCAGCACCGACAAACACCACATAAGACTTGCTATGGAAATATTCGCTAATAAAATGAAATAAAAGAAAATAAATACACACGTACGTATACATATTATATATATATTTATATACATATATATATATATATATATAAATACATACTTTACATATATTTAAAGAAAAGAAATCTTGATGATTTCGTAACGATCATGTTGTACATGAAAAGGTGGTCGAGAGAAGTATCACCGCTGTATCAACACAAACTAAGGACTACAAAATTAATATTCGAATTTTCCGAATTTAATTTTTGCGAGGCTTGTTGGCTATAGTAAGCCATGAATCAACAGCATGTGCTTGAATATTTTCATGGACTGAATTTTATCTTATCCAACCACATATTCTACATATTGATTTGATGTGTCGCCCTTCTATGCATTTATTTCAAACTCCATAAATTAATTTCAGCATTTTTTTTGTCGCATTTTTGCACATTTTTGCTTTATTTAGCCGTAAAAATACGCGAAATTGATTGACTCTCTAAACTCTTTTTACGCCTTTACCTACTGCTGCAGTACTGCGGTTATTTGTGAGTTTACGAAATTTGTCGAGCAAATAAAGAACAAGCTTATCTAAAAAGTGGAGACGTATAATAGATCGGCGGTTGAATCTTCACTCTTTCTATGTGTGAAACCATGTTTCTAAAACGGAAAGTTTTCAGAAATCGTTTATAAAAGAAAAACTTCATTTGGCGATGAGAAGTGTCGCCTCAAGTTTACATCCCACTTAGTTCTGATTTGCTCGTTATGGATATGTACACTATGCAGATATGCATTGATATTTTAAATTGTATTCAAAATTTTGCATAAATTCGAGCAATGGTGAACATTTTGTTGCACAAAAATATCCGTCGCATTAATTGATGACAACTGACGAGAATGCGGATATAAAAAAAGATATTTTTTTACGCGATTTTCCAAGGTATGAATTAAAAATCCCATAAACATGTCCCAGAAGTTATGTCCCGACTAGCGTCGGATTTTAAGTCGAGTTAATTTCAACCTTTTCGCAAAACCAACAAACACAAAGCTGTGTAAAGAGTGAGTAGGTTTCCCTTTAGAAGAATTTTACATATTTAGATATGTATAATCACGCACCTCAGAAGTAGCGTAGTGATTAAAAGATCGATCGTTTATTTTTATTGCTCTCAGCTATTTTTTTATTCATATATAAGTTTGGCTATGCATCCCCGTGTTAACGCTCTTTTCGCCGGTGTTCCTGTCTATTTGTGTTCGATTCGTTTTTTTTATTTTTTTTATTTTTTTTATTTTTTTTTTGATTTTTGTGAATGCAGAGGCAATTGAAAAGAAATGAAAATATTCGCAAATTGGTCACACAGGCGCAAAATGCCGGCATCACTCGATCGGCTGCAATATTCAACACCACCAATAATAACAACAACAGTAAGAAAAACTAAAACGACACTAACGGCACAGCATCAATACAAATCTGCTTTGTTGCCAACTTTGAACGCAACGTATGATTATAAATATTACACAAACACATATAGTTGCATATATATGCATGCAGACAAGTGAAAAGAACGGCCAGCTAGCTAGTCAGTCAGTCACTTAAGCAGTCAAAGCTATTTTAATGTTGTTGGTTGTTTGGTTGGCTGGTTTGTTTATGGTCGGCTTTGTTAAATGTTTTGGCAATGAAATCTACCCACTTTTCTACTTTTCCTGTCCGTCCATGAGGTCTGTCCGTCGTTTTGGTTTACTCCGCTTTGTTTAGAAGTTCAGTTCAGTTAAGTTCAGTACAGTTCGTTTTGTTGTTATTATTTGTCTTTTCTGGCATTGATCTTCACATGTGAGCTATTTTTCTTGTTTTTTTTTTTTTTTTTACGTTTTCTTGCTCCGCAGTTTATTGTTAGTTGTAGTTGTATGCGCGTGTTTTGTGCATTTATGTAGTTGTTTGTCGCATCCTATCGGTTTTCGTGGTGCCTATGTGAAATGTTTACATTTCCAGGCGACTATGTCGATTTATTTGAATTTAATCTCTTTTACGTATAACTTTAGTTGTTGTGTCCTTTGCTTTAGTCGATCGGTTGGTAGGTAGGTTGTTTGTTTATCAGTTAGTTTATATGGCTTGCTTTTATTTCTATTTTTATTTTATTTATTTATTTATTTTTTCTTTTCTTTTATAAATCCACATGTCTGCATGTGTACATATATATAGACGATCTTCAAATTATTATTATTATTATTGCTATTATTGTTGCTTTTGTTGCTATTATTATTATTATTATTATTATTATTATTATTATTCTTATTATTATTATTATTGCTGTTATTGTTGACATCAGTTATACTTGCGATTTAACTGAGATTTTTCTTGGTTACCTTGATGCTTGCTCATAAACATAAGTATAAATGTTTGCATGTGTGTAGAAGCGTTTGTGTATGCGTATGAGATAGTGTGCAAGATTGAGGCAACTATATTCTTGCTCTTATTGTTATTGTTATTGTTGTTACTGTAATAGCCTTTTTGCTTTAAGATGTTTGCTCATCTTTATTTGCTTCATTTAATCTGGAAGCTGCAAGTTCTAGCGTTTGGTATTTTACTCTACGCTTCAGCTTTCATTTAAAAAATTCATTTCGTATTTATCTTCACTCCCCGACACAGCATGTTAAATTGATGATTGCGTTTGCAACACATATCGTATACGTATAATTTATATTTTATTTGGTTTATTCGCACGTAAATTCAAATAAAGTGAAAGCTGAGCTAATGAAAAAAACATAAATCTCAACCTGCGACAGTTAGTAGTAGTGTAAGTTTCCTCAAAAAAAAAAAAAATAAATAAATGAAATATAGTAAGGTTTTATAAATATAGTAAACACTTTATATTGCATTATTATATATTATATATGTGCATTCCGTATGTCTTATTATTATGGATAATTGGGATACGATTTCTGTATAAACGAATCAGCGACTTCCAGCGACCGAAGACACAAAAGAATTTTTTGATAATTTTCTAGGATGGAAAGCAATGGTCGAAATTCTCGTTAAGCATTTAGTTGAGTATTCAACGAAAGAATTAGTTCTGGAAGGTATTACAGAATGACTTCATCGGAGCCATTCTCATGAGGCATCTTTAAGTTAAGGGAATCTGCGGCAAGCAGTGTAACTGGTTGAAATAGCGATAGAGAACGACAGCAAATCAATGTAATTCAATTTGCTCTCAGCCCCCTACCATATCAACGGTCATCTCAATGCAGCTACAGTAATGCATTTTCGTTTAGAGATGCTTTTAAATGAATATAAATACTTTTCAAACAAATCTGTTAGTACGGGACGCGTGCATTTTGTGGCCCGAAAGTAATTGCCTGAGATTTGGAACACATTTTTTTTTTTCAATATATTGTTTGGACAATGCCATGATTTGTGGAATGCATTACATATATAGTTGTATAGTGTACAGAAATTGTTAATACTTACTACGAAAATGATGAACCCCGAATACGTTTCGTGTACGTGAGATGAATGTTCTCCCTTTAATGAAAAGAAAACAGGCTTACCTCTTTTCTAAAAGATGCGTGGTTTGTGGGCTGGTAGTGATTTTAGTGATAGAGAAAATTGTATTGCAATTATCATCAATCGAGGATGCTAGAGAAACACGATTTCGACTTGGACCATATGTGTCAACTTATTGCTAGAAATGTTCAATGATCATTTAATATTCAAAAGTGAGCTTGCCACCACGATAATCCGATATAACTCCATTGGACATTTTTTTTTTTTTTTTGAGATTATGTTAAACCATTGGTTTAGGCCACTAAGCCTGAAACTCTCAACGATCTTATTTTCCCAGATTATTCGTGCTATTGGTCACCTTAATGCAGTTTTTCATGTAAAAGGGCGGTTCCAAAAGTCGAGCCCAACAGCTCATTTATCAATCAATATATGAAAAGAAAAGAAATATTCTTCGTGATATCTTTTACCGTTTAGTTTTTATTACATACTAAAAAGGATGGCTAACCCATTAGGTTACAACTGCCTAACTGTGATTCATTTGACGCACCGGAAAAACTCAAAGTTTCAGGAATTTTTTCCGGGTAATGAATTTTTACTTACATATTCTAGAATGTTGAAGGCGTTCCTTGAGCCAAAAAAAAAATAAAAAAAAAATTTCTCTTGAAAGGCGAACATTTCGGTGTATTTATATAGAAATACATGAAAAAGCGTTAACTCGTATCGTTCTCAGGTGCAAGGATTCATATAAAAACCGCTAGTTTTTTTTTTTTTTTTTTTTCTTTTATAACTTGTATCGCTCTTCAGTTAGACAATATTTCCGCAATACTGTTACTTCCATAATTTTGGATAAAATTTTGAACCGAATTTGACATTGATATCGGAGATTAGTAACGATAAGCTA
>CCAG010021628.1:0-17087 GCA_001077435.1 Glossina morsitans morsitans | reverse complement strand
TTTCTCTATTAAAACCTTAAAATTATTCTGATAACAATTTCTAATTACACTTTACGTCACTTAATCGAAAACACTTTGACTTTTATTCGTTTAATAAAATTGTTTCTTATAGTAAATTGATCATCTATTTCCTCAATTTCGAAGAAAATTTCCATACCAAAGAAGAATACAAGTTGAGGGCATAATAGTTTTATCGCTCTGTTCCTAACACACCCAAAAAAATATTCATCAAATATCCTAAGTGCTATACATTTCCCAAGAAATTTCAAATTAATTTTTGTATTCAGTGATCATGGGCTTATTTTTTTGGTTTCAAGGCCACTCAATGGCCTTTAGTGGATGCGCATCCAATCCATAAGTGTTTTGCCTTCACCGACTGAGCACTCATTATAGCTACAACGCAGCTCTACCACGCTCTATCGCAGTACGATTCGAACCAGCGAACACTGACTTGATTATTGGTTGCATTTTGCATATTAAGGAGTTCGTAGTAAACTTCTCACTCTCCCTTCTACGGCACTCACATTTCTTATATGGTGGCCAGATGTTATTACATTTGCTTATTCGTTTATACACAAAACAATTTATGTATCTATCCCTTGCCAATGTATACCAAATCTTATTGCTTTTGAATGAGTGAATTCCTGAATCCAAACGGATGTGTTCATCTACACAATTGTTTGACTTCACATTACTAGCAATACAGTGATAAAATTAGTTTACTCCTACATACATCCCACAAAAATTCTTTAAGGTATACCTGCGCCCTAAAAAGTATAATATTTTGAATCCATTTAGACATGTTCATTAATTTGTCCTCAGCTAGCAGCAGAACAACAAAATTAACAAAATGTCTTCGACAAGGTCAGCTTTTTAAGCCAATTTAAGCCCACTCGTAATTCAACGATAAGATGCATGGGCTCTAAGCAAAAACACAGCATTAATCCATTTAATCTCAACTTTGTATTCCACCATCTATTCGTCTGCCGTGAATTGTCAAAACTCGCAGAAATGACCAAATTTTCACTATTCCCACTACAGTTACATTTTAGTTAGTCCGGAAATTTCTTGTGGTCTTTCACTATGAAATAATAAAATAATGTTTTTCTTATATGAGGGATTGTTTTGCATGAGCTAAGTTTTTCTCTCACGCATTATCATGTATCGATCAACTTTAACGATGACCTTTAGTTGGTCGTCATTGGTGGTATTTGGTCTACCAGAACGCGATAAAGCTTGCACTGAAAAATTTCTAAAACTAAATTTCGCAAAACAATTTTAGCAAGTGCTTCACTTCCCTACCACAGCATAGATATGTCTATGTGCTTCTGCAGCTCTTTGATCTTTTTCCTTTTACAACAGATAAAATATGCGTTACATGCTCACTTTGATCTTCCATGTCTCACTTACGTCCCTCTGCTATAACACAACCGATCAATTTGAAAGTTTTTTACAAAATAAGCATAAGAACGCTTTACGAAACTATATAAACCTTCCATATTAGCCGCCTGGAGAAAAGTTATGTTAAGTTGGTGTCGGAAAATACCGGAAGAAACTTCCGGACTATTGAACTACCAAATAGTTGAGACACCCGCGAACATTCCGATACGTTTTCATTAGAGTGATCTTAAAGTAGTCGTCAATCATTTGATATACTCGTTGGGTTTTGGCGTTCGATTTATAGCACTCAGAAAACATCCATAGGATGTTGTTCATCAGATCTACAAAAATTGAAAATTTATAGAAAATGTTCCTCGATCGAGACCAGAAATGTAGGTGAACCGCCCATGGAAAGTCTAATTACTGGAAAATAAAAAAATATATATTTTGTCTCTAGATCATAACCTATCGCATATGCAGATGCAATGTAATTGATGTTAAGTTGATCGGTTCGATTTGATGCCGATTTGTCCACAGATCTTATACCAGATATTCAAGTTTCAAGGTATAAGTGTCCGTTATTTCCCTCGAGATGAGCATAACTACCCTAATTGCTTAAAGTATTTTAAAGATACTTAAGACATTAAAATATTTCTTTTGTTACGTACGTGAGTACATTAACTAAAAACTTAATTTACCTTTAATATGATTTTAATGTAAATTATGTTAGAACTTTTTAATTAAGTAAATAAAATGTTTCCAAGCTATTCGTGTTAGAATACTTTGCTTTTAAAATAATTAAGGTAAAGTATTTGTTTACGTCACTGCTTTTTCTTAGTGATATAATGTTCAAGGTTTACTTGCATATCTACTAGCGGAAGGAAACGCATTCAAGAAGGATGTGACAAGAGCACAAGACATTTTATTAAGAAATAGGAGGAGTTATGTTAGTGGTCTTTTAAAGAATATATGTTTTCAGTCAATATGAACAGCGGCACCTTCTCAGCCATAAATGTCTGCCTTCAATCCATCTATGCATTCCTCTTGTGGAATCTCAGCGATCTCAACTGTATAACTTTATGTAAAAGAAAGAAGTATATTAAGTGCATGTAGATGTAGTTGGAGTTGAGGCAGACCCGTCTTTTATTATCCCAATCGGATCGCGTCAAATGCGTCTTCTTATATGCTGCACTCTCACTAGAATTTCAATGCATATCGAGCCAAAACCGCTCCTATTCGTTCAAATTCATTCTATCTGACTACTGATTGCTCGTAAAAATAAAAAAGCATCAAGTTTCGACTCCATCGAAGATAGAAAATGAAATCAAAAAATATATCTCTAGCAGTGAGTGGAGTGGTAATAAAGTAGTACGGGCAGTAAAGCAGACAGTAAAGAGCGTATGCCCTTTGCCATTATACTAAAAATACTTTTAAGAAAATTTTACTCGAATATTGATTTAGGGCCTCTTCGAGCCTAAGAAAAGGAATTGTTCGTTTCGATAAACTCGTGCTTTAAATGGAAATGTTTTATCACATTTCACTCACAACTTTATGTCTTCTCATGCTAGTGATGGGTAGTGAAGAGTGCATCTATGCCTTATTAACGAACGATAATTCTTGGAGAGACTCCTTATTTTCACAGTCCCCCACAAAAATAAAACCACAATTCTCAATAATTAATAAGACCAAAATACTTCACGTCCTTAGCTATATATTTGGAATCTAATAAACAATTCTTGATAAGTGCGTCCTATTAAATCGATCAATTTCACTTAAAAATAAATTTCCACTAGCTGCCATACATATATATACGAAATGAATGATATTTTTCACTTTATTTCAATCACAATTCATCGGTCAATAATTTCCGAGACTAAGGTCGAAAAACGCATTTTTTCTTTCTTGCAAAATGCGATTTTATTCATCGGCAAGGCCTTCTTCAAGATTGATTGATGCATTCAAACCCGCACTTGTCGAACATATCGATGCCTTTTTTATGGAACGATTTTTTAAGACCCTCCAAATACTCACTCCAAATAAACACTCAAATCGTTTTCCCTAAAGCACTCTCTTGCATTCATTTACAATCAAATGCCTATTGCTGGAGTCCAAATTTGAAGAATGTGTGAGTGAGTTGGGGCGCAGCAAGTTGGACTTCTGCCAAGAATAATTTTCAATATTTTTATAATGTTTTGCAATTGCATTTGTTATGTGGGCAAACCACACTGCGAGCTAAAAGGTTCATTGTACTCGCCCATGCCCCTAACTCTCCAACTTTATGATCCTTACGAATCCCGTCATCATTTTTGCTATAATGTATTCGCCAAATATCTGATATCTGACTCGGCAGATGGCCGAGCATACAGATAGAACGTTATGGGGCGTGTTAATCGTGTTTTCTCTAATGTAACCAGCAGGAATTTGTTGGGTGTCCATCGTATTCAGCAATTGACCGACAGACAAACTGCTACTTTCAAAAAAATACTTGTCAAGCCTATACTGAGTTTTGAGCGGTAGTCGTCTGCCTCAAAACAACAAAGTTAGCACTTTTTAAAGGTATCGTAGAATGCATTTCATATCAGAGGCGACATTCATGCATCGGTCCCAGGAATTATTAAACGTTATGTTCGTTGTTCAATTGCAACTGTATGTTATTTGTATTATTTGTTGTCTGTTATTTAATATCATTATTTTCTTGATTTCATTTTTATTTTCATCAAAAGTCATTTGTGGCGAGTTGTCTAGTAATTTATCGTACATTTTGTGGTAACATTGTTGTCACGCTTAATGGTCTGTATTATGGATTTTACTATAAAGAATAATAAAAAAAAAAAAAATAAAATTATATGTATATATATATATAACGTTTTAAAGAGTTGTACATACATAACATTTTTTCTTTCTTTCTTTCTTTTTTCCCCTTATTTCTCTTTTACCCAACAGCAAGAATAACAATAATAAAAATCTGACATAGCAAGGCTGCACAATTGATTTTTAATGAATCAATTGTCAACTTCAACAACTTACTGACCGTTGCTCTATCCGTCTCTCTATCCTTTCCCCTTCTGACGCAATTGGGTGCATGGCTGGCTGGGTGACTGTTTGGATGGCTCTTTGGCTGGCTGTTAAGCGTAGCGATTGGTTATAGATAGGAAGACAAACTATTGGTTCAAAAGAAAATTTGTCGGTACACATATAAGAATACTATACAAAATTGTTGCATGTTTATAGTTTCAACACATATTTACTTTATACGGGTATATTCGACAAATGCACGCACATCGCTGCCAGTAATGACAAAGTCATGGTCGTTATCATTTTCATTCTTACAAATATTTTCATAGATTCGTATATGTGCATGCCTGTGCCATGGGTCATTAAAAATTTTTATTATTTTTTTATATACATACATGAATACATACATGAACATGTATACATACACACGGCCGTACATATTATGGTTATACGTCAGTCGGTTTTCACACATTTCACTATCAATGCGTTTATATATGAAATTGTATTAAACCTTAACTGTGATAAATTACCGCCATTAAATAACTTCCAACGGAATAATTTTGATATCTCGGAACATGCATTGTAATACGTATGCACACTTGAATGCATATATACACCGTCAAGTAATTGATTGAATGTAAATACATATGTGTATATATACACAAGTCAACCATATGCTTGTTATGTAAATATATAGGTATGGGATAAACGAAACATGTTCAAACTTATAATACACGTTTCGCTTGTCCACAATACGATACGTTATGTCACTGTAGGTTGGTAGGTAGGAAAACGACTTCACAAATTTAAAAGATAGAAAGTAAGAAGACAAGTACTTACCTCTCCCATGTAGAATGAGAGGAAGACGTGGAGCTTTTAGCATTGCTTACATACGTTTCGGTTTAGCCTTCAGTTTTTACTTTTAACTTTTTTCTGTTTTTTCTTAATTTTACTTCTAAACTCTTGCTCAAACTACTAGACAATACCGGCATACTAAGTGAGTTGATTAGATTGTAATGACTACGCCTTCAAACCCCAAGCCGGCAGCGAAAGTCACTCTTCGGTAGAATTTTGAAAAACGCAATATTTATGTTCGAATTAAGGTGTGACGTCCAGTTTCAGTCTTTTCATATAGATTCTGGGCCCGATTTAGCATCACCTTCATTTACTAGCCGCTTAACAGCAAGCAATACTCTGAGCCTTTTTTTTTTTTTTTGTACGACCAGTTGCTTAATTTTTGGTTGCTTTTGAAAACACAGACTATCTCAGCTTATGTTGCACCTTTGACAGAATCGACCCGATATCTTCGCTTTTGCGATCAGGGGATCAGGGGTTTACCACACCAACCCATTAAAATGGACGGACTGATGGACAGACATACCTAGATAGATTCACTATTTGATGTTGATATGTACCTAGCTGCGCCTCTAAAGGTTCCTGTTGTGTGTTGCTACAGGAGAGTTTGATATACTGATATGTATTTCGCAGGGCGTCGCGGTCTTGCAAACATTTTGACAAACATATATCCCCTTTCTCTAATGGTGGCTATAAAAGGGCACATATTTAGTTCAATACACGACGTACAATGGACTAAAAGAATGTCCTTCGGTCTCGATATCAAATATCAAACACTAGGTATTCGGGCTAAGATGAATGTTTGTTTTCTTTTTCTTAGAATGATTCAAATTGTGCGAAACATTTGATTTGTGAGAATTAACATTTATAACCACGGCCCGAACAAAACAAAGAAAACCTCCTTTTCATTACATCCTAAATGGGGATAAAAGTTAGATCTTTTTTAAGAATTCCGGGCGTAAAAACTAATGGATTGATTCAAACGAACCGTCCAATCGATTCGCTCCACTTCGCGACTGAATCGTCTTGGTGGAAATCAGATATTTCGTGTTTGGTGGGACGGGAAGCATGTTCTGTGATCAACTGTTAAAATCTGATAAAACAACAACAACTATTTGATTTGAACCGCCCGCTCGTCAATAAAGAAGTAAAATATCAAAAAAAGCAACGTAAGGTAATTTTGTCTACCCATACAGCGAAGCCAATTAGTTGAAAGGATTCCACGAGGAAGTGCTACCCGAAGCGTCTTACTCACCATCTTTACTCGTATCCTTTCGATTACCACTTCTTCGCGTCGAAGAGACGCGCACTTCCCGGACAGCGCTTCTCTTCTTACGAAAATGTAGGAAAATGTCTCGATGACCGATGTGCCTGGCATGCTGTTCACCCATTATCAGACAGATGAGTAAAGTGCATAGCTACCAATATTTCGGATAAAATATTTTTTATCATTTTCTTACAATGAACATGTATTTTGTGTACAAAAATTCCGGTTTCATACATGTGCATACTTGGCACCTGCGAATGCATCGACTGCCGTTTTGTCAATTAGACTGCGAGTGTTTTAAGCATAAGATTTTTAAATTACTTTCAAGTGATTTGATAACGAAATTCGGTTTTTTTTTGTTTTGTGTTTTTACAGTCCAACGGATTATCCGGTCCATTTCAAATGCACCCGAATTGCGAAATTCCTGCGACAATGGATTTAATAGTTCGTAGCAATTTGCCCCTGCAACTATTAACTGAACATATTTAGTATTTACCTAAGGCATACTCAAGACAACCTCCCTATGGATAGGTATTAAAACGTATTCACCGGCCCTATGCAGATTAAAAAAGGATAGTTTAGAAACAAAAAAAAAAAGAAATGGGTTTGCTTTCCTTTCTTTTGCCCCCTCGTTTCTCTCCTCTCTTCTAGTAAATAGAAAAAGAGAAAGCAAAAAACAAGACACGCGCAAATTGTGAAAGGATTTGAAGGAATTGAAATCGTTCGCAACGAATTTCATCGATATTTTCAATATTTTCATTTTTATTTTATTAACGAACATTTCAAAATTCCAATCGAATTATAATTGAGTAGAAAAGCAATTCGCACACAAACTTTATCGTTACTAGACGCTATTCAATGTAAATTTGATTCATCTTTTTCTCCACCTTTATCGAGGATTTTAAAATAACTTCTTTCATACATACAGAGATAAATTGTAAAATTCTTAACAATTTTCTATAGAAATCTTTCTCTAGTCGTGGTTGCAGCTAATGAATAATCGAATTGACAGCAAAACGAAACGAAACGAAACGAAACGAAACCGTAATAATAATAACAACTAATGCGAATAAACTTGTTGCGCGACTTTCAAGGCAACTTGTATAACTTGTATTGCTTTTAAATTGAATTTTTGCATTAAAATGAAAAGTACAAAATAAAACAAGTAAGAAAATTATATTCGGCCATGATCGACTTCTTTATACCCATCATAATTAGTCTCTCATTGGATCGTGCTAAAGCCAGTATAGAATTGACCGTAGAATACGCGAAGACATTTTTATCGTTTTATCTGCAGTAGATTATGCGTCATAGGCAAAAAATCCAACTGTCATGCTTTTAAAAGCAAAATTATGCCCAATTTATGTTATGCTGTAGGCGTGCCCTTTCACCGATTCGGCCAACTTTTATGCTGTGATTGTGATATCACAATTTTGGCGAACACGGCAACACCAAAGATAACCGGATGGATGGACGGCCGGACAGACATATAGATGGAGAAATGCATAACAAATTAGTTTTAAAATTTAATACTGATCCAGGAGGTATATATACTTTAAATGTTCGCTGCATTTGCCTTCTGCAGTGACGCAAACATTTTAACAAAGCAATTATACATCCAATCTTCGGGGCGATGAATATAAAAACATGCAAAGAAAAAGGCAAAAGAAAAAAAAAAAAAAAAAAAAAAAAGAACGTAAAGAATTTACTTTACAAAAAGTTGAAGCCAATGGTGCTATGGCTGTTGTCGTTGTTCTACACTTGCATACAAACTACTCACGAGCACAGATAAAACTATGTCTATAGTTAGGCACGGCCTGTACGCCACTGTAGATGTTGTGTCAATGAGTTCTTATCGGCCCATTGTGCACCACCATCTTCACCACAAGTTATCGGTCGTGTTTTGTCTTCGTTGTTTTGAAAGCCACAAATGCAATTAAAATTTAATTGTTTTCGATTTTCTTTGAAGTTTTACATCAAAAACCACTTGAGTCTCTTACTTTTTTTTGCCGTTTTGTTTGTTTTTTTTTTTTTTTTTTTTGGCATTCCTACTTGTTTTTATTTTGCTGCTTCATTTATTAGTTGCTTTTATTTTTATTCATTTTTTTGTAATGTTTTTTTTAATTGGTTTTTTTTTTTTTTTTTTTTTGTTTCTCTTATCCATTAAACTAATGGATGAAATCTGTTGTTTTTCCTCTAACACTTAATTTGTATTGATTTAATTTTAATTAACTGCTCGCATAAAACAGTGCCGGATTGCACTTTAAGGTATTTAATGGTAATTTTACGGTTGTGTAGGCCATAAGAGCTTTTAATAAAATTCACTAATTTTATTAAAATTTTTCATATTATAATGCGTGTGTGTGTCTGTGTGTGTGTGTGTGTGTGTGTGTTTGTGTGTGGATATTACTAAGCTAAATTATAGTTTAGAGTTTTTTTTTTTCTTTTTCTTTTCCTTTTTTTTTTTTTTTTTTTTTTTTTTTGTTACTACCACTATCATCACTATAATACATTAAATACACCAAAGATCATTGCATTTATATTCAACCACTGCAGTATATTTAAAATACAGTTTTTCCGTTTTGTTTGCAAAGTGAAATGTTGTGAAGAAGTTTTCGTTTACCTTTGCGGGTATACTCGATTTAAAGCACAGTGGTTTCTAATCAAAATAAATATGCGAAAAAGTGACTTTATAAAAACGTTAAAAACTTAGCTAAGGAAGAATAATAATAATAATAATAATAATAATAATAAGAAGAAGAAGACGAAGAAGAGAATTGTAATTGTGAGACTTACGAGATAGTCCAGAAATGTCCTGCTGTTTTTCACTATGAAATAAAATAATTTTTCCTTTTATTTTACATATTGGGCATTTTGTTCAATAATTTCGGGCACTTTCATAAAACTTCTGATCTATTGCTGTTATTGCTATATACTGCCGCCTGAATTGAAAGCTTTGCCAGATAAACAATTTTAGAGAGAACGAAAGAGATGGTAATCTGATGATGCAATATCGGGACTATATGATGGTACTACAACCCAGCCAAGTTCTAATAATTTTTGGCGAGTGACGGAAGAACTGTGAGGTCTTGCATTGTGATGATGAAAAACAATATATTTTTTGGTAGACCAATCCTGGTTTCCAGTATACTTCAGAATTAATTATTTTGTTACGCGACCGAAGCTCATAATTCACCCTATTGACAGCAAAATATTCTTTTCGTACATATCCGGTATTCATGTTATTCGACGTGACTCACCGTGCTTCGACCACCATTCCCTTTTCATCACCAGTTAGAATTCTTTTTAGGAAATTGTTTTATTTGGTTAAACATATAATCAAAGCATGTTAGCCAAACTTTTTAGAGGGATAGAAAAGATGATATACAGAGATCTACTTTAACGATATTTTCCATTATC
Organism: Glossina morsitans morsitans; assembly: GCA_001077435.1. Taxonomy (NCBI): domain Eukaryota; kingdom Metazoa; phylum Arthropoda; class Insecta; order Diptera; family Glossinidae; genus Glossina; species Glossina morsitans. The sequence goes on along the minus strand of CCAG010021628.1, from coordinate 7,150 downwards.
GCGACATATGTCGAAGTTTAAGAAATAAGGTTTGTTTGAAACGTAATCCTGTAACTTTAACGTGACATAGATTGCAAACTTACTCACGTGCCTTATACTAGATACACGTTTGATTACGTAATTAAATTACGCTATATATCGTTTGTAGAGCTTGATTCACTGAGAATTTTGTCAAACATTAGAAATGCCGCATGTTAAGTGAATACAATAGCAACAGAATACTACGGAGAGAAGAGAATTTACAAAGAATCGACTGCGATATGATCTGTGATCGTTTTTGTGTACGAATACAAAAAATTGTAAACGACAAGCGGTCGCTTAAAGCAGGCATGCGTAGTTTCTACTGATGAAAAGAAATGACGAGAAACGCCGAATAAAATTAAGCAGCCTTAACTCCTCTAGGCTCGGATGAATAGAGGAAAACGAAGAAAGGAAGTGAAGAACACCGCGCTCTCAATCGGAAGATGTAGTCTGTCGTAGATCGTACTTTCTTTCGCGTAGAATGCCTAATGACAATCTGCCACAAAGTGGACGTTGTTTCAGTCACAATCTATCTGTCGAATATCTCTGTAGTGTAGCTATATGCTTACGAATCTAAATTAAAATCAAGAGCAAAACATGCAATTGAAATTAACTTTTCTTTTGAAGGGTTCTAGAAGATCGGTAAAATGTAAACCAAAGTTTATTTGCATTTTCTGGATATGAACTGCAACTAGCAAGTCAATGGGCTCGAGCCGATGGGGTCGAGCATATTTGATCACGTAGCTAGCTATAGTGCGTGCTTGGTCGACAATAGCATAACACTTATCGATTGATAAAGCTTTCACCACTAGGTTAGCGTCACCGTCAGCGTGTCATATGTATGGAGAACAATGCCTGAATGATTAAAAAAAAAGTTATATATTAAGCGTAGAAAAAAGACTTTTATTTTCCAGGTGAAACTGTAGATGGAAATTACACTCGCGAAGAACTTAATCTTCACGTTAATCTTCGGTCTTTTTAAACAACTCCAAAGACTCCAAAGCTACAATCTGTTCTCTTTGTAGAGTAGTTGTTTCAAAAAAAAAAAACAAAAAAAGAACAAAAACAGATGGAAAAAATAGATAGGGATAGACACTTCGAGTTCAACTGCATAACCGATGCCTTTTAACCATAAACTAATTGCATTAGATTTGCACAAGACGCACCGGTACTTAAATATTATTAGCAAGTTATGTTTTTTAACGCAATTTGGGACAATTGGTTTCACTGTCCATTTATCAACAGGAAATACGTTGAAAAGAAAAGGAGGAAAATATTTTGTTGACCAAACTGAGAGTAGTTTCTCTCTACTACTTCTCTATTCAAACTTAGTAGCTGTATATCACTACGGAAATATCTTGAAATTCCATTTTATTATTAAACTAATTTGTAATACCGGTATTGAATAAACATTCGCATACACATATGCATGCCTACGCAAGTGTATATAGATCGGAAGAGCGTCGTGTAGGGAAAATATATATATATATAGCAAATGTGGTAAAGCACAAAATCTAATAAAATTAAAAACGATTGCAGCCCAAGCCGAAGAAAAAGCCACAAAGGAAATTTTTCAAATTAGATTGATGGAATAACAGGAGGATAATAAATAAATTGAAATAATATAGAGTCAAAAAGAAAGAAATAAAGCAGAAAGTAATATTTGTTTTTAATTTTACATATTATTAATAATAATAAATATATTTCGTCGGTGTAATTATCAAACAATAATAATAATTTAATAAATTTATAAAAGAATTATTGCATGTCGTGTATGCTCAATAAATAAACAAAAAAAATAAAAGACACACAAATATTTAATGTAAACATTTCAAGAAATTATACAAAACTAGAATGAAATTATTAATCAAATAAAACAGGTACATACAACAACTGAAACACTCTCTCTCTCTCTCTCTCTCTCTCTCTCTCTCTCTCTCTCTCTCTCTCTCTCTCTCTCTCTCTCTCTCTCTCTCTGTCTCTCTCTCTCTCTCAAATCCAACGTTCATCGACGCGACTAGTTTAGGCAAAAATTAGAACTCTACACCAAGGTTGGGCAACTTTACCCATTTACCAACCAAAACAATATCGAACTACTCTGTTAAAACTGCGGCATTCCACATCAATATTCATATCACATTTCACACTTGTGGGCGACCTAATTGAATTACTTAGAATTAGTCGGACTTGAGTCCCCGACATTCCGAGCAGATGGTTATATTTCCCATGTATATCTCAAACCTATATACGATGCATTATTTGAGATATATTTACAAAAGCCATCGCGAATTCATTGTAAAAATAGTGCTTATCGGCCCAGAGACACCAAAATCACTCAGCAGCATTAGACATCAATCAATTCACATCACATTACACATCTGTGGGCGAGCTATTTGAATTATTTGGAATTTGAGATATGGCGAGCCGGACATGAATCCCCGACATTCCACGCCGATGGTTACCCATGTATATCTCAAACCTATATACGATGCACTACTCGAAATATATTTACAAAAGCCATCGAAAATTCACTGTATAAATAGTGCTTATCGGCCCAGAGACACCAAAATCACTCAGCAGCATTCGACATCAATCAATTCACATCACATTACACATCTGTGGGCGAGCTAATTGCATTATTTGGAATTTGAGATATGGCGAGCCGGACTTGAATCCCCGATCCCACGCCCATGTATATTTCAAACCTATTTACGATGCGTTATTCGAAATATATTTACAAAAGCCATCGAAAATTCATTGGAGAAATAGTGCTTATCGGCCTAGAGGCGCATCAACAATTAAGAAGTTCTTTGCAAATTTTCCACTTTTCTAAAATCCGCTCGCGAATAAATAATTTTCTTATTCGGTCGCTGTTGTCTTTGAATAAATAAATTGCAAAATTAAGGAGAACGTATTTATTACAAACAATTAAGCCCTTTTAACGTTGATTTCAATTCCGAGTTTCATTTATTGCTGTCGACATGCGTATGTCATTCAAAATAAAGAGTTACCGCTTACTGTTGTAAAAACATACAAATTTAATGATAAAACTTGTCATTTAACGATACGTTTTTCTCTATATATAGTTTTTTACAAACAAAAAACAAAAATAAATAAATAAAAGCCAACGAAAAGCGGCGGCTTGAATATATAAATGAAATAATTAACTGATGAAATTGTTGTTGTTTTTAAATGGTTTATACAAACAGCGTAAGCCCAATGCTCTATAAAACTTCTAATAGATATATGACTGCATGCAAATGACACAACAGTCCTGCGCTATATACGCCCACAAGCGCTTACTAATTGCAACAAAATAGTCAAAAGCAATGCTCCCACCTAATAACAAAGCTGCTCGTATATAGAAACTTCGTAGAGGGTTTTGCGAACTTGCGGTCAATTCACCCTCGACATTATAAAAATGCCCTTAAAGGCAGACAGATGTCTTAGGATGTCTGATCGATTTTTAAAGACAAATCTATGGAATGATTCAGGTTTCAAATTTAAGTTAATTTGAAAAAAACAAGTAAGAACAATATAGTTGGGCATGGCCGATAAGCAGACACCCTACAACGCTTCGCATAATACTCGTTTTGGTACTAAGACACCAAAAATGATTCAACGTTTGCATGCATAGACATGCTTTTCATGAAAGCCCGCATATTGGAGAAACAATCCAAAACATCACATGACGTGATCAAAATTTTCTAAACTTAATTTACTTCCCAAATATTTTATATTTAAATATTGTTCAGATTCATTCATAGAAAACTAGAAAATATACACTCTCTTCATATAAATGCTTGCTTTTCGTGGTGACCTCGACATATATTGGGGTTTATAACGATAGACCTATGTAATGCCAATTCCGTATCGTGAATTCTTTTGCTCAATCGCTAGTATGGACTAATTTTCATCAAAAAATATTAAAAATGAAACCTTTCTCTGAGGGGCTTACTAATCACGGGAGACAATTCATTTTTTACCAAATTACTATCATAACAAAATTTTAATTATACAACAACAATATGTAGACATATACGAGTACGATGGTATTCAAAAAATAGTCCTACGTGAACGTGAATAGACTTATGAACCAATTTCTGCCATGAAATGCTGGAAATTACATCTTCTTACCATTTAAAGATTCAGTTTCGTAGATATGACGTTATGAGAGGGCGCTCAACAAAATTGCTATAGTCGACTTATACTATATTTTAATATAGGACGTTATATAGACACTCGTCGGAAAAGTGGACCCCTCCGAACTAATTTCAACAGCGTTGGGTCGAGGTACGTTAGTGTACCAAATTTCATCACAATAGCTGGAAAACACAGATTTACATGGACAGACGTGAGATGAAGCCGCAGACTGACGGACAGACAGGCTTAGAATCATTTTCTGAATCAATCGATACAATAAAAGAAGCATCTATCTTAAGCCCTTCTGCAGCTTACATATGTTCGCACGAATTTAATATACCCCGCACCACAAGCGTTGTAGGGTGGAAGCAGATGCAAAAAACTTCCCCCTATTGAAAAAGAATCCATTCTCTTATTATTCTCACAAACATTAAATTACATTGCAAAGCAATACTGAAACCGATATCTTATTTAAAGATAAATGCTTACAAAAATATGTAAAAAGGATATAGTCGGGCAAGGCCGACTATTATATATCCTACATTACTTTGTCTAATGGAGTGTTTCACTCATTTTCTTAATAGAACTATACATTACTTTGATGTAAACGTATAATTATCAGGAAAGTCCTTATATTACGGGATACCTAAATCGTCAACTAACGTCGTCCAAATTTAGCAGAATCAGTTTGCGTCTCGAAGAAGTTCTTATTCTCCGGGCACCTTGTCGTCATAACGAACCACAAATTAGACTTTGTCGCCAAAGAAGAGCTTGCTTTTTTGAGAGCACCTCCATTGTGTGATGCGGCCTAAAAAGTAGACCTACGTGATCCAAGTTCCCTATTAAGTTAATTTACTCAGAAACAATTTTCATTATAAAATATTAAAAATTAGGCATTATTGGCATATAAAAGCTTATTTTTCATTGGAAGCCTTATATGAATTGGGATCCAAAATATTAACCTACGTGGTCCAAATTTGCTCAGGTTAATTTTTATGTCAAATTGTTATTATGAACGGATTCTCATTAAGAAGTACTGAAAATGAAGTCTTTTTAAGGCATCATATGGTGATTAGTCGAACAAGTGATCTGATCCAAACCACTTTCAATAGCATTCGTCCTACGGCCAAAGCTCATCAGCGTGCCAAATTTCCTCAAGAGATTTTAAAAATCGCGAGTTGTAGCTTGAACACACGATTACACGGACAAACATCAGACGAAAAGACGGACAGACAAACTTAGAATAATTTTCTAAACCAATCGGTACAAAAAACAATGGACCTATCTCAAGTCCTCCTGGGACCTACATACGTCCGCACGAATCTAACACACTCGGTATCACACGTGGTGTCGGATAAAACAAATGGGTATGAATTGCACTAATTGTATATATTGTGTGTGTGCGTGTGTGTGTGCAAATATTTACTCCTGCATTACTTAACAAATGTTTGTTTTTTTTTTTTGTTTTCTCTTGTTCTTCTCTAGTGTTATCCCCTTTGTTTTGTTCAAAAATCATTTAATGTTGAAATCGCCTTTAGGTTTATTTAATATCGGATATCGTAATTAAATCTTAAAAATTATTATTCTGCCCTACTCTTTGCTCGAAGTCAAACATTCCCCCAGGATGTGTATCCATCATCATTATCGCAATCAACTGTTGCTGCCGCTATTATTATTATTATTATTATTATTGCAATGATACAGTGATTTTCATAGCGATTTTTTCCAAATATTTTTTTTTTTTTTTTTTTTTAAATTATATTACAAGCATTTTTGATTTTTTTTTTTTTTTTTTTGTTCTCCTTTCTTCATTAATCTCAGTCGTTAGGTTTTTTGTTTTTTTTTTTTTTTTTGATTAAGCCTATCAGGTAGGGTAAGAGAAGTAAAAAAAAATTCTTCATATTGTTCTTTCCAAAAGAGAGAGAAATATGCATCGATTGAAAGAAGGAAATCGTTGAATACCATACCATACCATTGACAGGCAGACAGTAAGAATTATAATTACTTCTCTGTTCCTCTTCGTTATGCGATAAATATGTGAGTAAAGAAAGCGAAGGATTGCAAGCAAATAAATTTTGTTTGTAATAATTATCCGGTTTCGTTTTCATTTAATAATAAATTATGCGAGAATTTCAACTTTATTTTTCTAGAAGCAACTACATAATCGTGAATATGATGAAAGAAGTGTTTTCTCGCTTGTTCACATTGCTTTGGCAAAAAAAAGAACAAAAAAAATAAAAAAAAAAATTATTTTTTAATTTTCTCTTTAATTTTTATTTCTTTTTATATCTTTAAACTTCTTTAAGGTGTACAACAAAAGCAACATTGCTTTGTGTGTTGCTTTCCGTTTTTTTTTTTTTTTTTTTTTTTTTCTTTTGATGTTAGACAGCTAGGCACAATAGGCATGCATATTATATATCGCGTATCGTTCCTCTCGACTTACGAGGTCCATAGAATAAACTCTTGATAACATCGTCTGTGTTTTATATATAGACACTTGAGAGCGAAGAAATCGCACGCAACTTACATTTTCACTTCGTATTTAAATAATTATTAAATTATATTAAAATTGCAAACATACCATAAATTAAACTAAAGTACACATAGTTAGCCTTTGAAAAGCACATAATGCCGGCCCTTGACCTTCAAAATGATTACAATAGTAATAGAACAATAGAAATGCACAAAATCGCTCGTTTCAGATAGCGCTGTTTCCGCGATTTAGTTCTTATTTGACAGAACATTATAGTCGGGCGAGACCGAGCTTCTAATACCCCTCACCACATTTTCTAACACAATTCTTATTTTTATATGGCATTACTATTACGGGTCAATTTTCATCACCACATATTTAAACTTAGATGAAGGATCAAATTTCGAGAAAATCCTTATTAGGATAGAATACAAAAAAATAGGCCGAGGTGGTCCAAATTTTGTACAATTAATTTTTTTGTATTGAATTACTATTATAATGTAATTTTTATCA
>CCAG010021626.1:0-87498 GCA_001077435.1 Glossina morsitans morsitans | reverse complement strand
TACTACCAGCCACAGAAGCACCACTTTTTTTCTCACTTACTGCACTAGCACTCTTTTTGTAGCAGTTACCGATTTCTTTTTCTTTTTGTCAACAGCTGAAACAGTCTTTTCTTTAGTTTTCTTTTCACTACCACTAGCATTCGCTTTTCCTTTAGGATCTTTAGTTGCTGTAGCTGATAATTTAAACGAGCCGGATGCGCCTTTGCCTTTTGTTTGAATTAATTTTCCACTTGCAACTGAAGTTTTTAAATATTTTTTAATGAAAGGAGCCAACTTCTGTGAATCGCATTTATAAGTTCCGTTAATATATTTTTTAATAGCCAATAGAGATGAGCCGCCACGTTCTTTTAAATTTTTAATGGCAGCATCAACCATTTGTTGCGTTGGTGGATGAGAGGGTGCGGTCGATGATTTTTTAGCTTTTTTCACGGCAGCAGAACTTTTCTTTATCTTTTTTTCCGACGGCGATGTAATAGTAGCGGTGGCAGCAGCGACAACCGGAGATGCGTTGTTTCAACAGCAGCAGTATCAGACATTTTTTATAATTTTACAGTTTTTGTCTTCACTTTCAAACGAATAAATATTTTTTTCTCACTTTTCTTTTTAGAAAATTACACTTCACAATACACTTATGAATATATAGAAATTTGTTGTACAAACATGTGTAGCATAATGTAGCTTGTGGTCTTACCTCAGCATTTTGAGAATCCTATAGAAGTCATCATAAATAAAAACGCAAAAATAGAAGAATTTAGTGCAAATTTGTGGGTACGTTTTCATATATTTTTAATTATTTTAAATAAACGAAAAGCGATTTTCAAAAAATTTCTTTTACACGTTATTACTTAGATACTTTAGCATTTAGATTTACAATATATTATAATAGTTTACAATTGGATTAGTTTTTATTCTCATTTTTTTATCAATATTATTATTGAGTTTTAAAAAAAATTTCCGAAAATCGTTAAAATTTCTATTTATTTTCAAAAATCATTTATCGAATCATTGTAATTCTTAAACTTTTGCATGTCTATTTCTATTATAAGCAAAAATTTTTACATTAACCGCTTATTTCGATTTTTTAAAAATATTTGAAAATTTTTCGCTGCCCCAAAGACTTTTCTCATATAATGCGAACATTCAGTAATCAATTGTTTCGTATAGTTTTCATATTTATATAAAAAAATATACAATTATTATCGCTCATTATTTAATAATTGTTAATAAATGATTTTAGAGGAATTAAATGAAAGTTATAATATTTATGTATATATGTGTATATATATAAAAACATTTATGTATACGTACGCGTACCCCTATATATAAGTGTATATTGTAAGTACATGTATATATGTGATGAATTATTTCATACGGTTTTCACACTTCTTTTTTAAAATAAATAATTATTATCGATTTTTGTTTAATAAATTTCAATAAAAGGTTAAAGTGAGCATTATAATATATATATACACTTATATTACCTATACATATACATATATTATACATTATATATTTAAGTGTATATACATATATATACCGAGGATTTTCGTAAAACGAAGATTTTTTTAATTTGACAATTACATTTTTTAAATATTGTTTGTTTAAAATAATACGAACATATGTAACGTGACATGCGGTTTTGCACGCTGTTGGTATGAAAAGTTTTAATTACAACATTATACATATTTTTACTATTTTTGGGGCTAAAGTACTAGCTAACAAGCGAATCTAAACGTAAGGATTGCGCTATGGCCAAATGAGACGAAGTATTAAAGTTAAAAGTAAATAGTACACAAGATTTTCAGACTCAATTGAAACAAGCGTGACTATCTATATGTTTACTTATAAAGTATGGTGTACCGCACAGAGCTTTGAGCCCGTGGCAGTCTCGAATATCATCTTCTCTACTATGGGGGTTACTTTTTAAAAAATTTTAAATTATATTTTTCATGCCATATGAAGAAAGGTAAACATTGAGGAAGAAGTGTTACTAATTCAAACGTCTCATCCGAATGACACTAATTAGTTTAACAAAGTGCTTGCCTTTTTAATACTTGTATCTAAAAGGTATTTGTGAACGTTAGAACACAAATAATCAGAGTAATTTCGACGGAACAACTGACAAAGAGTGAGAATTTTAGCTCATTGAATAATATAGTTATTTATGGCAAATAAGTTATTTTGCTTTGTACGAAAACAACGAAGGCTGCATAGCGAAAGATAAGAATTAAAATGCTTACTGGGCAAAACAGGTTAGCATAAGCGACCCGCAAATTCAGTTCATTCTCGTCCAAAACAAGACAATAAATATTTGCATAAGTGTGACAAAAAAGTTTGCATATTGTTACGAATTTCGCTTTGCTAAGGTAGGACTGGTAGCAGTAGGTCGTGGTCATTCTTTTCAAGAGAAATACACTTCAAAATTCTTTTATTTACAATTTATTTTCTTTAAAAGTAGGTTTATTCACAATTTATTTTTGGCAATATTCTCGGCTGCTCCACTCAAATATTCTTTTTTTACTCAAGTGTTCTTGTACGACTGACCCTGCCTTCCGCACATAGTCTATTTATATATATATACATATTTTACAAGCATGTTACTATTACTTAACTTCATGGCTTCATTTTCAATCCGTTAACCTGCTTTTCCGCTAATCGCTTTCCTCGACTTGCGGGTGAGCACCTGTCTGCTTTTCCGCTAGTCTTTTCCGTCGGCCGGTAGCTGCATGACGTGCCACGAATGTGCACTTGGTTTTCCCTCTCTAGGGAATTTATTACTTGGAAAAAATCAATTAGTTAGCATGAACTGGATTTGGGATTTCCGTAACAATACTATCGATTAAATATCACACATTCTTCACTTCTTCATTGCCTAAGGGGCAACTAAATTTGAAAGTGTTGGTAATCTGGGTCATCTTCTAAACTTTAGTTTTGAAGCTCTGGTCAGGAGTTGCTATGGACGTTGGTTCATTGTTGCATACTAAGGGCACTGATCGAATGGTTCATGTTGTGATATAATAGTTATCTGAATAACTCTGGACTTCTTGCGTAAGAGAATTTTCGCCTGAAATAGTGATGGCGGCTGCCACGCTGGTTATTAACGCGGAGTATGCGATACTAACGCCACGTTTTGAGCTTAAGTTATGTCGAATTTCAGAATTTTATACTGATTCGGGCTTTGGCTGCTGCTATTCGGTGAGTTGCGTTTCATATTGATCTGAGCAACTGGCGTTTTTCACAAGTGGGTATTTTACGAGACATCAATGTGACAATTCCGAAATATTTCTAAGACTCAGGCAAGACGAGATCAGCGGAGTTGATACTGGTTGTTGGCCTCACATACAGACAAAGATATGTTTAACGATACAGTCTGGCGTAATGATTAATAAACCAGAACTTTCTAAACTTAATGGTCAGATATCTTTCTCGCATATTACTGTTGCTTGCGCAGTTCATAATATTGACTATGTCCATTGATGTATATGAGTAGGAGTAGCTTGCGCTTGTTTTGAATTAGTTTTTGGATTTTCTCAATAGGAAACTAAGAAAGACGGTGTACTGAACGTTCCAAAATTGCAGATGCGGTCTTCATGTTAGCAACTTAGATAGACCCATCATTTTACAAACATTTATTGTTCATAATAATCGCTATTTAGTGGTAGAAGTGTTGTCCTCTTTAATGATAACCATGTATTCTGGTTAGATATGGGGGGATGTTTTCTTCCATTTATGCCAATCTTGTAGCTCATACAGATACTCATTATCGAAAAGTCTTTAGAATTCATTTTTTGATTGAAAAATGAGTTCCTATCTCCACATCATAATACATCAATAGTGCATCAAGGTAAACAACGACGAAAGGCCTTGCAGATATGTCTTGCGTTTGGAAGATTCCCCATTATATGCTGACACAATTTAAGACGAGCCTCATTCTATTATATGTATTTTGCTGCTGTTTTCTTTTTTTTGTTGAGCAGAATCTTGGCTTTATTATTCCTAACAATGCTTGCAGACTGCAGTATTCGTTTTCATTATTTACCATCTTAAGTAACGAGAAGTCGTTCTATGGAAGAAGCATTAGGAGCTTAGGTCGATTTGTGCAATCCTTCTCCCACTCGCACAACTCCTTTGTTGTCACTCGAAGGATATAAACTTGAATTGAATCTCCTTTGGAATTCGAATTTGTTGAACTCATTTTGGAAATCACCAGGATGGCACGAAGAATAACTACAAGGAAATTTGAATAAAGCGAAGAACACACAACATTATCCGTTGTAATTTTTCGAATCAACCTTTGTGTTCATTCCGTTGTGGCTGCAATCGTGGACATTTGTTTTTCAGATGAGTAGACACCCAAAGCCCCCGCTCCCGCCCCCCTCCCCTTTTGCTATATATCAGGCAAAGGGTTTCATCCAAGAAAGGCAAGTCATTACATTTTTTATAATGAGGTTTGACGGAAGAGTTGAAATATTATCGACAAAAAGGGAATATAAAAACCAAAAAAAAGAATTTTCGCAGAGAGCCTTTCTCACATAAATTTCATTAGAAAGTTTCTTAATGTTAGTAATTTTCGATGGTATTGTAAATTGGTAACATTTCTTGTGTTCTGAAAGAAGATACTGTCATTTAAGGTCATATTCAGTGAGGGAAGATGCAACAAGAAAGCGTTATCAGTAACAGCAAAATCGTAACCCAAGGCTTCTAGCCAATCAATCTGAAAAATATATTATAAAATAGTTTTCTCAACGCAGATAAAAGTGATTTTAAAGCAAAGAAATATTTCGTCTTACATGGGACGAACGATCGATGAAGGATTCGTGATGAAATCTATCATCAGCAAAAGGTTCGTATTCGTTGGCGCTAACATACCAGGGAAACCAACCGGCTTCAAGTTTCCGTATGTGCAATATTGAGAGCATTTTTAGTTCATTCGATGATTTTAGCCAAGTTTTAATATATGGAATTCGTCCTGACTCGTCGCTTAAATACAGCTCATTTTTTTTGTAACATTTCAATAACTCTTCTTTAGTCTCGGGTAGAACTATTTTAAGCATAGGCGCATTGAAAACTGTCAAGGCATAGACGCTAGAAAGGAGAAAACGTCAACCGATTTTTTCAATTTTGATAAAGGTAAAAGCACTTACGTATTGAAAGGATTATCTAAATCGAGGTCATATGTCATTTCCAGAAAGTTCTTAATGAATTTCGCACTCGGTAAATAGTTCATGTCCAGTGATAAAACATAATACGTGGATACAGTTTGACGGGCAACATTTCTGGCCACATTCGAGGGATAAATTAATTTCTTTTGATGACGGTAAGTTTCATTATACAAACTAAATGGTGAGCTCATGCAATCAATAATTCGCGACATGAAATCTTTTTCGGATTTTGGAATATTGCCCCATATATGGTCTTCATGCATCATAAAATTGAAAGTGACAAACGATAGTATTTCACTGCCAAACACCGTACATTTCGTCATGTATAAAATAATATTTTCGGCTCGACGAAAATCATCGCCATTCACGAATAGAGTAAGGCTAATAGGACCGTGCCATCTAAATAGAAACTTTTCTTAGTTCTTTCAATTTTAATATTGGATTTATCCATTCATTCACCTTCGGACTAAAGCGCTCAATGCTTCTAAGTCTGTATATTCACCATGTAGCGATAAAGAGACACTTTCATTGCCTACATAAAAATTTTTGGCTACTATGTAGTTGTATAAAATCCAATATTGGCCATGTTGCTTGATGTGGAACTTTGCGCCCCGATTATCTATGAAATTCCTGCGCGAACTCGATTGTCGCCTTTTCAAAACAAAGCGCTTGAATATCATGTAATCTTCCTCTTGTATACGCAATAACCAAAATGAAATAATCAAAGAGAATACCACCAAAGCAGTCATAGTCAGGAAAATTAGTTTTCTTTCCACCAACTTCATTATTTCAATGTTGAAATTTCTTTCTTTCTCCGACTTTAGAAATAAAATGCATTTGCTTTTTTCCCCTTCTTTCAAGATATGTATGTTTTTTTAGAAAACTAATTAAAACTTCAAAGCCATCTGTTCTCAATCTGTGTTGAAGTTCGTGCAGGTTGATGTTGAAAATGAATCAAATCGGTCCATTGTCCATACGGCGCAAACTGAGAACAAGTTTATATTCATAAGCGAAGAAATTTGCTCCCTCGCTGATTACTCATAAACTAAAACAGGTACAAAATGGAAAGTTTTAAGGCACATTTCAGATGGAGAGTGTGTTCGAGATTTCATTTGCTTCACTTGTGCTCAGCTCTTTCCTTCTTAAGATAAGTACAATGTGTATGAAAGATTTGTAACATGTGGTTGTAGGAGTTGTTATAGACACAACCCCGTAATAGGGGAGCTTGCTAATTTCATTCATATAGAGAGGATCGACATTTAGAAAGAAAGAAATCTGTAACCAACTTCAGGGGAAAAAGGGCGCGGGAAAAATTTAATGAAGAACTTAAGGAAAACAGAAAGAAAAAGCACTTTTGAAAGTTATTGTTAATGATAATTATAAAATATAAATTAATTTGAAAAGACAAAACTGTAAAAAAGAATGCGCAACAAAGTTATGTATAATTTGTTAGTGTTTAAATAAAATAAATTTATAATTTTATAAATTTGATATATAATTCTAACAAAAGAAATTAATGAAAACTGTTGAAAACATGCTTGAAATTTAGAAATTAATTTTCGTTGTCCTCATTGTCAGTTGGACTCTGTACAAAAATACTGGACGCCATATTTAGAGATTAAGCAAATTACAAAAGTTGTTGTGAAGATTTTTAATAAACAATGAAAGATGTATATGTGTAAAAATCAAAATATTGAATGAATAAAAAGACAAGTCACTAAAAAAAAATCTCTAAAAGAAAAAAAAATTCATTTTTAGAAACTGACAGTTAGTGAAGAAACTTTCTAAATTCCCTTATTGTGCGTTAGTGTATGTGAAAGCACGTCCACGAGGAATTGCAAAGAAAAGTATACAATGTAGACGATGTCGTCCAATGGGTTCGTGATATGGTCGATAGTGTCGAGTTAACTGTTATGGAACGGCTTGTAGTGTCACGTTATAAGTGTGTTGTTCAGGTAATAATGGGTCATGGGAGCTAATTGCAATTGCTTTGCCAAACGTTGTTAGGATGTTGAATCTAAATCGGATACATCCATTATATTTGAGAAGCAGGATGGAAGAGATATTGGGTGGTAGTTTGATGGAACAGATGAGTTTTTGTTTATTTCATTATGGAATATGAGTAAGGAATTCTGGCTAGTTTATTACTTCTGCTCCGTATAACTGTCATTGAAATCCCGAGGAATTATTTTGGACTGTTGTTCAAAGCCGAGGGTTTTTGGTCTTCTTAGCTCTTTCCCGAAATTGAGCGTTAAGTTTTTTATACAAAAAGATTTTGATATGATCGGAACGTATTTTAAAAAGTTGCCATAAGTTCATTTTCATTCTGGTTAGCACGGTTAGCTTGTGTTTCTATCAAGGAAGGAATGCACGTTTAGCATGGTTCTTAGATGGAGGAATGAAGAAATGGGCAGCATTCCCGATAGCTTCAGTGATAACAGCGTCATCGTGGTTCCAGTTACAGTTGAAAGCTTACTATTTAGAGTATCTTCGGTCAGTTGAGAGATCTTATCCAATTAACTTTTTCCAGTGGAAGTCTCGCTTATGTTTCTCCAATATCAGTAGTTTATGAGAGCTTTGTATTGATAACGATTGAAAAGTAGTCACTATTATGAAGATCACCGGGAACGTACACGCAATAAAAGGAAGAAGTGATGTAGAGCAACATATTAAGTCGATATGAGAAAATGTGCGATGGATTGATAAGTACGTTGACTTTCTTTCATTTAAAACCCAAAAATAGTTTTGAATGAGCTAATTTTCGATGACAATGAGGTTCAAGTCTCCAGTAATGATCATTGGGAGAGAAAGTATGAAGAACAAGTTACAAAGTTCTTGCTCTGAAAAGTATTGCGGAGGGGGAATTTAAAGTGTTTCGTTTAACTCTATTTCAATAGCTTCTCTTATTTTCTTTCACGTTTCTTAACCCTTTTGTTACAAATATTTATGAATATCGACAGCCAATGTTGGATGAGATAACCCGAGTCCTCTAACAGTCATATTTTATTAGACTCCTTGCAAGCGTGCATTAGATGCGTGCGAACATCTGAGATTGTCTATATGCGTAAAGCATGCATTAATATGCAAAAATCTGTCTTTATAAATACAAATCATTCAATCACACAAATCATATAATAGTAAATAAGACGTATCTTTACTCTAAAATGATATATCGCTTTGACAATTAAGTTATAATATCCTCTTGCATTTGTAAACAGTTGCGGCAAGGCGTTAGGTTTAGTTTTTGACCATATAATTAAAAAATGAATGTGTCTTCGCCGCAACCGATAACCCTAACCCTAGCCAGTCTTCGTCTTTTCTTGATCAATAATTGCAAAGCGAAGTTCGTCAAATTCTACGCACACAATTAATCGGTGAACGCATGTTACAGCTCTTGAACTTTGATGATTGACTTAACAGAATCAAATAATTACTATCCACACATTGACCCGTGAGTCAAGAAGAATTATATTGAAGGATACTATTGTTACGAATTTCCGCTCCTCGATACGGTTTGTATCACTACATCGTGGATATTGAAAAGACAATGCACTTCAAAGTTTTATTATGTTCTTAAATGTAGGATTATTTACAATTTATTATTTATTTTGGTTTTAACGATACTTTTTGACTGCTCAACGCAACGATTATTATTCTTTACTTGAATGTTCTCTTACGACTCTTCTGACTAAAAACTGTCTTTCGCAAATAGTCTACTTATATACATTTTTACGATCACCTAATTTCATGGCTTCATTTTTAATCCGTTAACCTGGTTTTCTGCTAATCGTTTTGCTCGGCCTGCAGCTGTATGACGCGCCGAGCATGTGCACTTGGGTTTTTCGCTGTCGATTTTCCTGCTAATCTTCTCCGTCGGCCGGCAGCTGCATGAGGCGCCGCAAATATGCATTAGGGAATTTATTACTTGCGAAAATCAATTAGTTAACAATAACTGGATTTGGGATTTTCGTAACACTATAATAAACCCAATAATAATAAAAGAAGAATACACCTGTTAACCTGTTGTTCCAAATCTTTTATGACTTTCCATAGGACGGTCTAGAAATCTATATAACTGCTTGAAGACTGAAGCTGAACGAGTCGCTTTTGCTCCTCAAATGTTCCGACAATCGTTTTGCAAAAGGTTATAAAAGGTACGAAGCAACACACAAGTCCAACATAAATATAACATAAATAATATAAAAATTTTGCAATTGGTTTTTATTTTATTTATTGTGGTTTTTTTCTTCTACATTGTTGTCCACTGCACTATGTGATAATAAGAAATGTTCCATGTGACTTGCTGAACAAATGGCCACAAATTTCAAATTTTTTTTTAAGTTTCGAAATTTAGGATTAGAATCCAAGATACCAAAAAGACAGAAAGTCCATTTCATGTTTCCTTGAAATTGTGAACTTTCTACGATATTTCTCAGAATAAAAGTGCAGCTGCCCTAAAAATATGGAAGCAAGCACTAGAATACTTATAAAGTGTACACTGAGTCAACGATTGAATTCAAGTACATTCCAAAAACAAGAAATCCTACTTAATTTCAAGTGAGCACATTTCGTTTCACTTAATACTTTCCTGCCATCTTTCCAAGATACAGCAACTGAAGTTTTCAAAATTTCCATTTATCTATTCATTCTATATCTATTCAGCCATGCGTCTGTTTGATTTTTGCTTATATACCTTTCTGAGCGATCACTGGCTTCAAAGCTGTTAATGGATCTAATAAAAGTGTTCCGTCAGTTTTTACAATTTTCCTTTCAGCAGGAAAGTTCGGCGAAGCTGGTGTTTGACATTCCTTTTAAAAGATTGGGGTTCTATAGATCACGTTTAAAAATTAGCTGAGTTTGTCTCTAAAAGCGAACCAACTGCGTATAAAATTTTATGAAGTCTCGAAAAAAAAAGCAAAAATTATGCACAAACCTTTGAAAATCTTTCGTTCATAATTTGTAAATCAGTTTCCGATATTTTTATAACCATCATCGAAGGATGAGAGATATATTCCTTGTTTCTAAACGTTTGCAACGCTCAGAAGAAAGCTTCAGGAACCCCACACAGCATATACATTCTTGATCGGTATAAAATTTTGAATCGATTCAAGCATATACGTCCGTCCATTTGAGTTCATTACAAGTGCTGTATTTTCGAGAACCTTAACAAAGTTTTGCTAAAATTGGAATTTTGATTTTAAAAGTAAGCATCTACAGGCGTCGAAAAAGTCTAGTAGAAGTCTAAGAGTCGTTTTCTATACAAGCAAAATAATTGTTGAAATTTGTCTTGTGTCTTTTCTTTACTGAATTTATTGAAAAACTTACACATACAAATATCTAGACGGAACTGTTGGGACCTGTAGGAAGTTTATAAATGAGTAAATCGTACATGATTATGAATACAAAAATTACGAAAACTGACGTGTAATTCTTGTACTTAGAGTATATGAAATTCCCTCTCACTTAATGAGTATATCACACGTTCCCACTCTTAAATGTGAATTTCTTACTAGTTTTATTTCGATTTTTTTTTTATATTCTAATCATAAAAAGTTTTTAGAAAATTTTCCAATATTGAGTTTGTAATGTCGACGGCAACATCCCATTTTTATGACCTACTCGTTGAAACAATCAATTTTCGTTTTTAATTTGAGTTTTTGAACTGCAGAAACCTTTGTGAAATTTCGGTCGGAGACAAAATTCTAAATGAAAGTTATGGCTAAGAAAAGTTCAGAAACACAACATCAGCGAAAAATTAATCTGACAAGTGAGTATACATTAATATATATTCGCAACGTATGTTTGAGACGATGATGTGACTTTCTATTTAATTAAAATACGGAAAATGGGTATTAACATCGCCGCTCAAGAAAATAGGAAATTTCGACACATGGAATGATGGTGTATCATCGTCGTCTGTGGCATTTTTGATTCAAAACAATTTGCTAGGTCGTCAAATAATGAGTTTCGTGTTTATTCGTCTTAAGGCCCATTAGGAATGTAAACAGCTGTCACGAGTAGAGATATGGTAATGAACTATTCACTATGTGCTAGGTTCAATTTATACATTTTATCTCCCATACCACCTGTGGTACAGTTTTTGAATCGATGTAAGCTTGTTTGCCGCTCTGCCGTTCCGTCCGTCTGTGTGCGGATCTACAGGGTAATAATAATAATTACTGTTGTATGAATTCAACTTGCAGGTGTAAAACCTTTCACAAAATGTCCAGGATAAATTTCAAACAATGTGTAATCACATTATCACACGAATCGATTATACATGGAATTATTTCGCACTTCATTACAGTTCGACGCAACTACCGGATTATTTTCTATACTATATGAAATGATTTCTCTCTTCATATAATCCGTTCGTATGATGACGTTTTGAGCATCCTCAAATATGACGGTTTTTACAAGAAGTGCGCATTTTTTACAAATTATGGAGTTAAACGCCTTGATCTACATGAAATTGCATATAAAAATATTTAAGCAAAGTACACAGTACACAGAGATGATATAAAACTCAAGTTCTTACCTCTTTTGAAAACTTTCTACAAAATTTAAAACAGTTTTCGTGTTGCTATCAATTTTTACAATATTTTTCAGTTTATTGATACCGTTTAGTTTATCATTTCTAGAGCTTTCCTCTACATTGATTTAATATATATCGTTCGATATTTTTCTCCATTAAAGTATAAATACCCGAATTATTTCTTCATCATTCAATTCCCTTTGGGATATATACTTCTTTGTGTGTGTTTAATATCCGGTATACTTGAACCAATTGTTACGTTCTGGCCTCTTTTTTAATTAATATCTTTTTTTGTTTCAAATCTTTGAAAAATTAATACCATAATAAAATATAAAAATTAATATTACTCCAATTACTTAACATGTCAATATAATATTTTAAATTTCTATTATAAATAATATCGAATCTTGAATGTATGTATATATAAATATTTACAGCATGTATCTAATATAGCCGCTACCAAGGGCACGAGGTTGATTAAACGTGTATCAGTACATCGTCCTATGCTCCACAAGAAATGTATATATTTGAACAGCGAGAAGTATCGAAGTCTGCGTATATATATATAAATCAGAACTCGGGCTTTAACGAAATTGGACCTTCATTTAACAGAAATGTGACGTCGATTCTTTCACTTTAACAGAACTGCGACGTCCATTTCTCTCACACTCTCATACTTTATTTATTATTTATTTTCTCGAACTTAACGAAGTTGCAATTTGTTGAAAGCAACTCTCTGCTCTCTCCATTTTCCATATATGGTCCTTTTTTTTATAAAGCACGTAAAGGAAAATACCAGCTTACGGTTTTTAGCGAAAAATCAAAGCCATTTTGCATGTGCACAAAGAGCTTAGTGAAAAATTGTGTTCATTGTTGAAGTTAAAAAAATCCCTAATATTTTGGAAGGAATTTAAGACTTTTCATAAATTTTTTTGGGTCAATTTCCTTGCTCTGATTTGAAAATGCTTCGTTCAACAATGTGGACAGTTAGTGCGCCAAGTTTCAACAAAATGTATAGAAACTTACGAATTCTATACGTAATACACAGCCCGTAGGGCCTTGCTGGACATACAAAGGGGATTAAATCGATCCACATGATGAAAGGTGAAGTTAACTTATGTATATATATCTTTATCACAAGTCGTGGAGGGTAAAATTAGCAACAATTTTTAAAGCAAGATGATTATACAATTACGGCACCAAAGACGTTTCATCGTAAATTTTTGCATTTTTAAACGTGATAGTATCAAGTTTATAAAAACAAATTTTGAAAGCAAAGCATATGGAAAAAGTTGAAGTTACGTTAGCTTGCTATTATTTCTAATATTTTGAAGATCAACCGTTCGTAAACTGCTTCCGAGAGACAATATCGCTTACGACAATCTCAGGGCAAGTCAAACATATCTTTAAATAAGCGGCCGACTGTTTCGTAACTTTGGAGAGAAAAAGGCGATAAGCTCAAAAAACTTATCATTTTCCTACCAGATTCCTTCCAAAGTAAAATTAAACTTCGCATACTATACTGGGGTTCGCCGTCCATAATTGTGCCAACGCAAAACATCTACAAACCCATTTTAACAAAAAAAAAGGCCTCGTTAACAGCTTATAATCTATTGCAAATGATCAAGTTACACTGCATATCGATAGAAAGATAATTTAGAGAAATTAATTAGAAATCAATAACAATGCAATTTAAAACTACCTTAGTCGTCAATCGTGAAAATATTTTTTGTAAAATGCCTTCGATGGGTCTCTTGATGTCCTTAAAGTAACAACATATTCGAATCCCTTCCTTAGATGATGGACTCACAATATTCGCCCCAAGGCAATTATAGTCTTTTTTGTTTAAAATTACACTTGAATTGCACAATGACTTTAAAGAAAGCAATGAATTATTTATTATTCAATGAATATTTGAAAAAAATATTTTTAACATATTTTGTGTGTTTTTAAGTATTACCTAAAAACTATTCGGTTTAAAAGCATGCGGTTCTCAGTATTTAGTTAATTCAATTATTTCTTTACCTAAGGTTTTTACTTTAATTTATATTAATATGTTTGTTTTTTCCGTATATTTTTTTGTTTTTGATAATCTTTTTCTTTATAAATTTTTTGTTCTGAATTTTTCTAAGGCACTTGAAAATATATTTTCTTTTCTGTTTTCGTTCTATTTAAATCAAAATGAAAGAAATTAAAATATACATATTTTTTCAATTTGTTCATTTTGAATTAAAATGTATTTTAAGTTTTAAAACCGTAAAGAATTCAAAAAACAAAATTTTTCAAGCTTAAATTACTTATTTATTTATTTATTTATTTTTTTTTTGTTATTTAAATATTTATGATGCACTATAGTAGTTTGCGCGTATATCTGTAAGTTTTAACTTTATTTATAAAAGTCTAAAAACTATTATAGTTGGTAGCCAAGACAAAAATTTCA
Source organism: Glossina morsitans morsitans (assembly GCA_001077435.1). Classification (NCBI taxonomy): domain Eukaryota; kingdom Metazoa; phylum Arthropoda; class Insecta; order Diptera; family Glossinidae; genus Glossina; species Glossina morsitans. The sequence continues at coordinate 73,361 of CCAG010021626.1, read as the reverse complement.
ATTATTTTTTGAAATCTATCTTAAGACCAGAAGAATCATTTTCTTATATCAATCACAGAAATATGGAGATAAAACAGATGTTTGCAACATGTTGGCATCCAGAAATCTGTGTTATAAATTCAAAAAGCATATATAATGATGTCAGATATCCCGACGATTCAATTCCTTACCTATTACTTGTTGATGGAATGCTTAAGGCCTCAGAGGCTAAACAGAAAATATTACTTTAAAACTTTGTACGAACATTCACCCTGACCATCTAGATGTTCTATGCAAATGGCGGTTACCCATACTTGCTGTAATAGGTTACCAAATTTCGTTTTGCGCAATAATAGATCAGAGCTAAATGATTGTTATCTTAACAAACTGTTGTTGTCATTGTTAACCAACTCTTTCTACTTTTAAATGCGCCAAAGTACGCTCAAAAAATGAAGCATATCCATATAATATGACATAGCCCGTAACGAACATTGCAATTAGGAAAGTGTCAACAATACATCTTGTGAAAAAAGGTTGCGTTCAAAGTGCTGCTCCTACAAGAGAACTAGAATCCCAAAAAAAAGTTTACATATGCACTTCTTTCCTGACCCAACGCTTTAGTCACCTTATTATAGGATGTAGTCTTTGATATAGGAGATATCAGCTGCATCAACAAGGTAGTGTCTCGCAATGGTAGCTAGAAGCGCACAAAGTTTTAATTGAAGCAAAGATAATAGCACAAGAATTCTTCATTCTACCCGATCTTCTTAGCCGGACCACTTCGTTTTGGCAATTATAGAAAAATTACATAACATCAATAATATACGACGTATATAAGTCAAGGGTGGGCTTAGAGGAATTGATAACAAAACGATTGATATTACGAAAAGTGAATCTGAAATTATATAATGTATTTTTTAACAAATCTCTTTTCGCTTTCAAAGAAAGGTTTATCATTTTTACCAGCATATTATTTTTTTTAATGTTGGATTTCAAGTTAGTTGCGTTGCTTAGTCACCTAAAGAGAATTTTAATTTCATATAATTAAATATCTTCTTAGGTACATTTTGCATACTCACTACAAAAAACTTTTCGTAACACATACTGATATATTTCCTCTTGATTAAGAGCGTATAATCAAAATAAAATAACGCACATTTGTCTATTTGCCCGTTCGCCGGTTGGAATCACTGCAACGCCCTCAAAATTTTACCTTCAAGTTTAATATTTGTAATCATGTTCATCAGGTTGGTTCATGGAATCAAATAAAGTTACTATGTAATTGACGATTTTACTTGGCTTTTAAAATTGAAATGCAGAGGTTGTAATTTTAAATTTAATCTAACGTTCTTGCTCAAAAAAGTCGCCAGCTCAGTCAAAAAAACCTATATGTGAATTTGTCTGCATGTGAAAATATAGATTTTACTTGCAAAATGCCGCCAAATTGGGCAGCGCACGGGTCCGCATAACACGAATGCCACAGTCAACATTCTACCTGCCAATCGAATATGATACCCAAGTTAGTGATGGGTACTAACAAATTGGTCCCGAACCGAATATAATTTCTTTCTCCTTATGTTTCTTTACTTTTCTTCTCATTTTCTCTCTTCCCTTAATTACTAAAACTTTTGTAGTCTTCTATATTACAGCAATTATGTTTAAAATTATGTTCATTTCTTTCATTTTCAGTTTATGATTAAAGTCTTAATTTAATGGATTTTATTTTTGTAAAGAAAACCCACCACCTTATTTTTTTAAAGTTTAAAAAAATATTTATAATTTATTTTCTCTTCTTTATGTTATACTATTTACAAAAGTTTATCGTCAGTGGTTTTATAAAACAGGTTCCATTCGTAAGGAAACGTTTTACATCAATAGAGCAAAAAAAATAAAAAATAAAAATAATCGAAATTTGTTTCTTAAAACTAGAGCTTATCATATTATCACGTTTTTTTAAACTAGACATAGCAAAACTAAATAAAATAGTAGATATATAAATTACATTAAATAAAGAAATTTAGACGAAATACTTTCCAAACCGATAAATGACTTAAACTAAATCATTCAATTGCAAATGAAAAAAAATGTTGCTCTCGGTAGTGTTTGATCTAAGTCTTAAATAATCTAATTTTCTATATATTTATTTTACTAATGACTTTTTTCTTAATTTAAAAGAATATAAAAAATTTTTAGGTGAATAAATTACAATAATGCGAATTGGTTTAAAAAATGCATAAGTCTGTTTAGAAAAATCGATATAACTTAAGGAAACAAAAATAAAAAATATATATATATAAAATAATAAATTCAAGGGGACACAAGTGTCAAGTAAGTAGTATGATTAAAGAAAGCAAAAAAGAAATATATTTCTACATCGATCCCCCAAAAATATCTTTAAAATATAGTATACCCTAATAAATATGTCAATTTTAATTATTTAATGGAAAGAATGTATTTCTTAAAGAAATTGTTTTTACATATTTGCTGCAAACGAAAAAAACTCCACGAAATTTTCTCTTTGCCAATGCGTTTTTCAAGCTTTCAAGCTATTAAGCGAGAAATTTTACAAGCCAGCTATTAAAAGATCTAGGCTTTAAGGGCTAATGTTGAAACAGAGTTCAGCTTTCACATTGGTAAGAAGAAATGGAGGAAACAGACTCGATATTGGACTTTTTTTTTAAACTTGTGTTCACGACGTAGGATTCTTGTGGAAATAAAAAACAAACAAAAAAAAGTGATGGCTCTCTTTCTTAGAAATAAAGTAAATGTGAAATGAATGAACATACTCAAAATCCATGATCAACCTCCACCTCATATGCTCAAAATGCTCAAAAATGAGTGAATTTTGTTCATTTTCATTGAAAAATGAACGCGCTTTGTTCATTTTCATTCATTTCACACATTTATTGAAATCAACTCTGTGCTCTCTCCTTATCAGTAAGAAAAAGCGATTGCAGTTGATCGCAGACGTAAAATCAAATCTATCGAGTTCCGTCAATGCAATAATCAGCGTCTGAAAGGGGAAATTGATTCTATTCCCTCTTAATGAAAAGAAAATGGGTGAGTCCCCCTACAGGAGGGTAAAGTTATGCCGATTAGGAAAAAAAAATCATCCGTCACGGAATTCCGTGAAGCTACGAGAGACGAAAAAAAAATTCATTGATTTTGATGTTCACTCATCTCACATTACACTATAAGTTTCAAATGTAAAAAGCTTATTGGACTTATTAAGCCCAACGTTTTCGTTGGGATACTGGGAACCTACTTTCCGAATGAATCACTTTATATATAATTTAAACTGAAACTTCGTACAATCGACGTATTTGCTTAACAATATATACAATATTTTAAAGATAGCTTTGGAAATCAATTTAATTTCATAGTTATTCAAAATATCGATAAAGAACTCTTTTCTTATTGTTCAATATAAAAATAATTACTTTTTGTCTTATTTATATTTGTATTGGAAATCTACTATTCCGGCAAATTCAACTTTTTTTTTAAGATTTGCCCTAAATTCCATTAAGCTTCGTTTAGTCTTATACTTCTTTACTTCGAATTTATATCTGCTTCTAGTTTCAATTTCTAAAATCTAATCGCCTGTGTTTCTATGTTTAAAAAAATACTAAAAATTTCCTTTTGTTCAACTTTTCTAATTAACAGCTTTTCTAATAATGCTTCAGGAGAAAGTCTTTAAAACTTACAAAAGTGTATCGATATTGATTTTAAATATTTTATGCTACCTAACTATTATCAGTTACTATACGGCGCAGCCTTTACGAGTGCCATACATGATTTTCAATTCCGGATAGATGATTTTACGTATCAATTGATTTGTTTTACTGGCCAACATTGCTCGGCGATTGTCCTTTTTTAAGACTTTAATCCCCGGTTTATGAACGAGAAAAGCATTGTCCAATATATGGAATTCATAATCCAAAACGCACAAAGCGTAGCCCTGATAGACAATGAAGACCAAAGATTATATTTTATTATGATCTCAAAAGTACTATTTAAAAAAGAAACAATGATTGGCTACCTGTGTCATTTTATCACTTTTGCCTTCCCAACTTAAGCGTTCGTCGTAGTGCGGTTCAGCATGAGTTCCAATATAAATCGGCTCCCAGTGCACAAAGTAACCGGTACGTTTACCTATGTGGAAGACACACAAGTCATCTGTTTCGTTGGCTGCCATCCATTCTTTAGATTTTGGTACACCATGGCAACTGGCACATACGCGCTTATGGAATGGTATTGCTTTACCTGTACGAAGGAACTCTTGTAACTCGGTTTTATCACGTGGAACTGGAGCACTACCCTCCACTTCGAATATCGATAAGGGGAAAACGCTAAAATTCGAAGCCGTTAAACATTTCTATTGAAAATTTTTGTATAGAAAACAAGTGCGGTAGAAGACAAGTGTTGTTTTCAGAGAATATCATTTCATGATTCGTTTTCTTGAAATGAATTTGGGAGTGACTGACAATCATTTTCAAATTAATCCACGGAATTCCAATTATTTTAATTTTTCAACAATAAATTGTAGGTACAATCGACTAAGGCCGATGTAGAGTATCTAACGGTACTCTACACCGTTTCGCCTGTGCAGTCATTCACTCAGTTTTTTAATAATACAGCAAAAACTGTACATTATTTTTATATAAATGCTTAATTTTCATTCTTGCGCCAAACCACGTCAGTGTACCGAACCTCAGCACAATATCTCGAAAATTGCAACCAAAATATTGAACCAACGAAAAACACGGACAGTCAAGCTTATATTCAGAAAAAGATTTATAATAAAAAGTTGATCAATCTTAAGTCCCTCTGAACGTTAAACACGTCCGCAAAACCTTCATATATTCTGCACAACAAGTCAAGTAGAGTACAATTAAACATCATTTCTATTTACCGTGGTGCCGTCCTGTGCAAGTACGCCTCGTTACGTGCAATCATTTCTAAGAACTTTTTCATTAAACCTGGACTGGGATATAATTCTATATCCGAAGCTAAAATGAAGTGCGTAGTCGCTGCATCTCGTGCTATATTTCGACCAACATTAACTGGATACAAAAGTTTCTTCTGCGTCTTGTATAGGTGACCCAGCGAAACATTGACGTACGGCGCGGGCAGAGTACAATTATAGCCCGTTTTGAGGACAGTATAATGCTTGGGCACCGTTTTTGGGATATGTTTAGTACTGAAGAATATGTGAAATGTGACAAACATACGCACAAGGTTACTCTCGGGCAGACAATCCCTCAAGTACTTAATGGAATCTAAAGTAGGTTGGAAATCAGTGCCAGGAGCATGCATCGCAATGCTAATAGGAGCGTTCCATCTAAAAAGAGAAGATTGTAAAGCGATTAAAGGAGATGATAGATATACCCAACTCATTTTTTAAACGATTTTGAAATAAAACATCACACGTCCACAAATAAACTTTTTTCTACGCGAGTTTTTTGTTCTAACACGAATCCAAGAAAAAAAATTTTATTTTAATTTTGACAGTGTTTTGCCAAAACTTGGATCCCATGTACCATTAATCTATTTATAAAAAAGCTTACATTTTTTATTAAACCATCTTTAGCCATAACATGAACTTGTTGCGGTTGCTGTTCTACTATGAAGAATTGTGAAATTATTATTACCGCCAATCATTACATGACTGCATATGTATAAAATGACTGCATTATTTATTAGAATACACGAAAGAAACTATTATAATAGAGGCCGTTAATAAGGGAGAAAATTCTTGATTTGAATCAAATTCGATAGTTGTGCTAGACATACCTCACATATTTGCGGATGATAACATTTTTGATCTAGTCCGTCGCAAACGTGCATGTTTGTTATGAATGAATAGTTGGGAAATTGATATTTATTTCTAATTTCAATTTCAATTTGCTGCACCTTTTACAAACAACAGCGAACACGTAACATAACCACAAATGAAGAAAAAGCAAGCGTTCTTATGAACTGAATATTAACTGTACGTCATTTTTAATTTGTTTTTGCCGTTATCACTCTTTTTGCACGGGTTTTCTAGAAAATTTGTTGACTTTTTTTATCTTACATGATTTTTTAAAGTTGTGGAACAGATCCCCAAATATACCATATGTCGCATGTATTTTTTTTGCTCGGATTTCTAAGGAACGCATCTAACCATGTAAAAACGAGTTGGGTGTATGCGTTGTAATTTCCTTACCTTTCTAGTAACGGCACTAGATTATCCAAAAACGTGTAATCTGAATGAGTTGTGTAAGTCACGGCTTCATGACATTTTAAAACACCATGATCTGCTCTTATATAATTGCTTAAAACCCAAAAATCTCCTCTTTGAAGAATTTCTGGTTCAAAAGGACGATCGTAACACTTCAATAAGCTACGTAGCCGTTCGTCAAAGTCTTTTTCGTCTCCAGTTACTATATAACCATCAGTGTTGGTGTTGTTAACAAAATTCTGGGATTCACTGGCCGAATTTTGGCCTATATTCCCTATAACCAGAGCGGGATCTCCGATATTAGGATCCATTTCTGGAGTATCGGGGTCCTTAATCGGTTGCTGTGTATCAGTAGCTCCCGGAGATCCACCAGGGTCACTGGGAGCGGACGGCGATGAAGTTGGCGCTTGCAGATAGGAAGATGAAGATGGCTGTTGATCCTACATTACAGACAGCAGTTTATAAAAATCGTTAATTTTTCTATTTATAAAAAAGCTTACATTTTTTACTAAACCATCTTTAGCCATAACATGCACTTGTTGCGGTTGCTGTTCTGCTATGAAGAATTGTGACCCCGCAGTGAAATTATTATTGCCGCCGATCATTACATGACTGCATATGTATAAAATGACTGCAATATTTATTAGAATACTACAGCGCAGCAACCAGTTACGTCGCGTGAACATTTTCTGGCCCAACGGTTCAAAACGCATTTTACTAAAATTAAGAAGAAAGATATAATGGATATTTTAAGTAATTTATTAATAGCTTATTATCTAATCGTTCCTAGATTTCTTATAAGCTTTCCAGTAACTTAACTCTAAGAGGCTGATCATATTCATCAATTTTCAGCAATTTAAATTTACCTAACTCGGAGGTCCCATACATACATAAATTTCCTCTCTTGGCCGTGCGTAGCCTTATTTTAGTAAATGCTGGCAAAATTGTTTACACAAATATGTCCACTCGAAAACTTGAAAAACTTTTTAAAACTTCCATGAAATTTATTCATCTATTTTATAAGTTTGCTTCTTCGGACGAGATGAAACTAATTTGTAAGTTCTTTGAATTCTTGTATTTTTATTTGAAATTTTTATCAAATGTAATATCTAGCGGGTAAATATACGATTTGTAATTAAAAATATAGCAAATATAATGTTTTCATTTCACATAAGATTTATACATAGGCTTTATGGGAAATTTATTTCTTGCTAAAATAATTTTTAATACCAGACTGTTTAGATTTAACCTGAGTATTGACGGGAATTGTCGATTTTTTGCCATTTTGTATTTTGGGTTTCTTTGATTCAGGAGACGATATAGTTTTGTTTTTAATTAAGGATTTGTTGCCAGATTTTGGCTTCACGGTTATAACAAAGCCATCGTCGTCGAGAAAAGTTTGAGGTTTAAGATCTTCTTCTTTTTTAGTATCTTCTAGCTTTCCTTGTTTTTCCGGTGGCGGTTCATCTTCTTCGTCATCGGAATCGATAATTCTCCGCCTCTTGCAACTGCTTGACGCGTGAGCTGCTTTATCTTCCAATTCCACATCCGAAGATATTATGTCTCGCTTCAAGGCTTCCAGCTTTTCTTCTTCATCAGAAGACTCTATTTGCTCAGCATCATCCTCCTTTTCTACTTCTTCGTCGAAAAGTTGTATGGACGCATTAAAAGATGCCTCTCTAGTCATATTGTTAAATGAGAGTTTCTTAAAAAAATCTTCCTTTTTCTTTGGGGCAACTTCCAGTTTTTTCATGCTTTTAGATTCATCAGATTTTTTCTTAGAAAGGCCGTTAGTAAAATATGTATTAATCCCTTTTTGATTTTTAATAAGCTTTGTAGGAGAATTTTTATTCGAAGTTCGTTTGTCTCTAGAATTGGTTTGGGATTCCGTAGAAGAAGTTTTGCTAACTTTACCACTTGTTGTCGACTTTTCATCACTATCATTTAGTCGATCTTCTGTTTTACACACCGTTTGTACATTTTCACGTACTTTACTGCGAGCAGATTCCTTTCGCGTTGAATTCTTCTCTAAAGTTGAAGAACCATTCGCCTGCTGTTTTGGCACTTGTTTTAATTTAGCATCCTTTGCTATAGCCATAGGTTTAAATATAGCCCCGGCAGGCTTGGCTCCTCCCAAAATCTCTACTGAATATAGCATAGTTTCTAATTTCTGCAGCTTACATTCTGCCAACTTTGATTCTTCGACGATTTTGCCTATAATAAAAGATTCATGGCATTAACATTAAGTTAAAACAAGTAAAAACATAATAGCAGGCCACGACTCACCATTAAATACCCTTCGCTAATTCGGTTAATAGTTAATCATACAACTTTTCAAAATAAGGTCTTATATGCGAAGTGATCGAAAAAGTGGTTCGTTCTTGGGTTAAAGCGAGTAAGCGTACCAAATTTGGTCAAAATACCTCAAAAATTAGATGTTGAACAAAAAAAAAAAAAACACGGACAGACACCAGCAGACATTAGACGGACAATAAAGGGCGTTGTATCTCAAGTCGCCCGCACACGTAGGGTATAAAAACATTAAGTCAAAGAGGTGAATTTATTTCTTTCTACTTACAAACTTCTCTAATATCGTCTTCATTTAATTGCTCTTCAGCCCACACAGCAAAGCGTTTATCGTATTTGCTTCCATTAATCTGCTCTTGTTCTTTTAAATAGAGCAACAAAATTTCTTCGATATCTTCGAGTTCGAGTTCATAAAGCTCCAACAATTCAGTAATTAATACGCGGCGATCAAAATTAATAATACTATTTTTTAAATCTTTTTCTAATTCCATTCGTGACATTTTTTCAAATTATGCAGGCAGTCTATTATAAATTAAAAATGTTTTCACAAATACTTTATTTTCCGATTACCAGTTTGGTTTCGTTACATTCACAAATTACATTACTTTATTTACGACTGTTGCGAAAAACAAGTGGAATGAAACAGGTATTTGTTGCAGGGTTGCTGCTTTTATAAAGTTTCTGTTATTAAAAATGAAACATGCAAATTTAGTCTATATTGAGATGAATCTTTGAATTTTCCCGAAAACAAAGCAAAGAAATGTTATTGAATTGATTGAAACTGTAAAATACTGGTTTTACGATTCGATTGTAGTTATTGCTTCCTTACATCAGACGCCTTTGTAGACTGAGCGTATGCGTTCCAGATGGCCTTGGCAGTTGCACTGGGTTTTGCATTGATGTTCGCATCAGGTGGAGCATTACAATTTTGTGTATGCTATGGGATACTAAGGCTCATGTTAAAAATGGGTTCGTATGTGAGCGTTTTAAGACAGACAGGAGGATTCCTGTACGACAAGACGAACGTGCTTGAATCCGCGACGGTGGGTAAAATTTATATTCGCGAGCGTCAGCGGAACGACGAAATTAGCACATCCTTCCTGTAGATTAGTGGATAATTTATATATATATTAATAAATAGTAACTTTAGTAAAGCGAATGGAAGAATATTATCCTTGAAAGCAAAATTAATAAGAGTGCAACTATATAAAATCTTTTCTTCCTTAGGAGGGTGGACACTCGTCGCTTTCAATATCATTAACATAAAACGTCCAAACGTCATAAGGAAGACGTATTTTATTTTTATTTAGCGCTTACAATCATGAATTTTATAACAGCTTACAAATAAAAAAGAAATGTTATAAAATATAAAAATTTCATGAATTTTATAACACCTTATAAAAGAAAAAGATATGTTATAAAATATAAAATTTTTTATCAAGCTTTTGAAGGTTTTTCTTTTAACCTGTAAAGTAGCAGAAATATTAATGCAATCTTATATGTCAAAAAAAGTACTGTAAAATGTTAAACTTTTCTTATGTTGGAGGTATTTGGTAATACAACTGTCCACCCAACAACAAATGCTTTGAGAAACGTAAGCAACTCAACATAATTCAGGTTACTTCAGCCTAAATTGTATTACATGGCCATTAGAGATTTTTCTAAAGATATTTTACAATAATAATTACCACGTATTTAAAAATTAAAAGTGATTAATTCTTGTTTTAACATACATCTAACAATTTACACAATCTTTATAATGTTCACGCTACTCTATTGAATTCTTTATCTAATCTGCTTTACTTTATTATGATTTAATTCTTAACTTTTGTGTACATCGCGAAAGAAAAAGATATATTAATTTTGTTGTTGCCTTTGTAACATCCATAAACAAGCGACTGATTAGACGTAGGTTTATATGCGACATGGTGAGCTTCAGTCATGTTCGTCGATGAATGGGTTTTCGATGTATCCAATATAGCGACGCTAAAGATAGCTAAGTGAAATATGGCTTTAGTCATTTACATTTAAAAATGGGTATCCCGAACTCGGCTGTAATAACTAAGAAACTTAAGATACAAAGAAAGCCGAACATTTCAAAAACTTCAGTAATCACTAAATTATAATACACACCATGCAACCTACTCATATTTTTAATTTACCGATGAAAATTTTCCCGCTTGTCTTGACTTGCTGTGGCTTCACTTGAAGGCCAATAGTAAATTTCTTGCTAATTTTTTCAATCTTTCTTTCTTCTTAATTTACTATGTTATATTCATGTTTCAACTTCAGAATCGCATGTATGCGTAACTTTTTTACATTATTTTTAATGGTTTATATGTTTAAATAAAAAGAAAACCAAATAAAAACAAACTACTTCGCGGTTTAATAAAATAATAGTTGAGCGTACAATATTTGAATACAAAATAAAATCGTGCGATGATTTTTAAAGCTGCTTGCTGGTTATAGACATTTCATACGTGTGAGTTGAGAGCATATAGAGCGGATGCGAGAGCAAGACAAAAGAATAAGGTATTGTAATGTACTTTTATATACCGAAGGGAAGATAACCAGATATTTTGGTTTATATCTTTGCTAAAAATGAATTTTTTACAATTAATTCAGTGCCCTTTGTATATGAGTACATTATATATGGCGGATTTTAGTGGTTATGAATCCTGATCATAGTAATAAAATTAGGCTTTTCTAAAAGCTTTCGGCGTCCTTCAAAATATGTCAAGAAACTGAAATTCTATTAATTGTCTACATTTTTTTGTAACTTACTTTGTACATTGTAATTTTTCTTTGACTTTATAGATAAATCTTATGGTAACAAGTAACACCAAATTTTGTTTTTTACTTATGTTTGCATTTCCTATTTTTTGTTTAGTTTTTACAATCATTTTGTTACTTCTGCAATACCCCCAAATTGTTAATTACCTCAATAAAGGCAAGAGCCAAGTGTAAAGTCTTTTAATGAAAACATATAGGTGTAGTGCGCACGGCGAGTTAACTTCACGCTAGTTTTATGTAGCATTTAAAATGATCACCAAAGGTTAAAGGTACTTAAATGACTTGAAAAGAAGAACAAGTTTTTCGTTTAAACTGCTATTAATTGTTCATCCAAATCTCTGCCAGGAGATATTTAGTTTAGAATGGTTCGAACCGGAGCATTATTTCAACCACTTTCCATATAATGCCTCAAATGTCGTTATATGAATACTTGCAGATTGCTGTAGGATGTTTCGTGGTGGCCGTAGCTCGCTATAGGGTTTTTCACATGTTTTTACAAAGCATTGTGAAACCGAGCAACAAATTAACTTAGCTTGAAAGCGGCGGTGTTGGTAAGAGTCAACTACAGACCCAAATTAGTCTCACAAATGTCACTGTTTCATTATTCGATGGTTCAATTCATGTATTGATAATTACGGTTTTAAGCTATGAAGTGGTGGTTAATTAATATTAACGATTTATATTTTTTTAATTTATTTACATGTTACATACATACTTTATATTTTTTTAATTTATTTACATGTTACATACATACTTTATGTATTTATGTATTAGCTGCAAATAAGTAACAAATGTTGTCGTTTTTAAAACACATAAGAAAATCTTAAGACGAATCTTGGTTTAAGAATATTTATACTTTGTGGAGGTCTGAAGATTTTTTGTGGGTATTGCAAACGTTCTCATAAAACGAATATATCCTAATATTTCGATGGTGGGTGCAAAAAACATTGTGCCATTTGTCAACACCGTGCATAATAATTGCGTTTTGAAAATTAACCATATTTTGTTGAAGGAAATATCAATCAACATCAGTTCGTTCAATACATAAAGGGACTATTCCAATCTGACTAAACGATTGGTTGGCCTACTGCCAACAACTAATGCGATTGACGCGTCATTGGGGTAAAACGTTCAAAATGGAGATAGGAAAAAGTAGTCTTCCATCGCGACAATGTCGGGGGGCACGTATCATTAATCACAAAAATTGACAGTTCGCTTAGAAATTTTGATGGCTTCATTGTATAGCCCGAACTTCGCCAATTTTGCCTATTATTTACTCCACTCTCTGCAGATTAATTTTAACGGTCTCAAACATATTACGATTACAAAAATATAAGCAAAAAATTACTAAAACAGTAAAACGATTCCTAAGTGATAACTATGAAGCGCAGATGTAGGCATATCGATTACACCGGACGAAATATATGTATCCTACATCAGTGCGATTTCTAGGTAGATGAACCGATATTATTTATGACTGCTGTGTCCGGCTATGTTTAAAATAAAAATATTTCTGTAAAACTTTTGCCTTTTACTTTTGTGAAGTTCAGCAGCCAGAGGGCTCGCTCTTCTCTACCTCTCTCTCTCTCTCTCCATCCCTCCCTTTATCTCTTAAGACAATCAGCCATATAAATCGATAGGTAGAAACAGCAAAAATATAAAAATTACTTGTTGCCCATTATTAATGCCATATAAAGCTGAAATCAAACTGTAGTAAGACTTTTCCATTTTTGTTGCGCTTTATCCAAATTAATTTTTTTTCCTTTTTGTCATTAAATTTCATGGACGCATTTTCAGTAATTAATGTTTTTTTAAATTCATCTAAAAGCGTGCATTTTTACGCCTTGAAGACGATGAATAACACATCGAGAAAGGATAGGAGTTGATGTCAAAAAGAAAATGGTCGATGTACAGCTAAACACTTTGTTGATTTATAAATTAGCAGAAAAGATTAATAAACTGCAAAAATGCCGATAAGTACCGAACGGATCTTTATGTTAAGTAAAAAAAAATTCTATTTCTTACAGTTAAAGAAAGCAAGGCGTAGCTTAAGCACATGTCACTTTGGGTATTCCTTGAATTATATATTCGTGAGTTATATAAAGCCGTAAACCCCAGAGTAAATAATATCCACCTCTTTGCTTACACTGCTATATGTTGGTGAAGATCTAAACTTTATCTGCAAGAAGAGAAAATGGCTTTAAGTACAAAAGATTGGGGTGAAAATTTAGTTTAGAGGTCTACTAATATAAAACAAATACTAATTTTGGATAAGCGCGTATGATGTAAATAGAATATTTTAATCCTTGCAGATCGTACAATACGATGATAGAAAATGTAAGTAAAAAAAGTAGTAAAATAACAATAATAAATATCTGATTTGGCTCTTGGGAATTGTATAAACTGTCGATAGCTTGGATACACCAGCTGCTACTTGGGCTATTCACTGTTAATATCCTAAAGAAAAAGGGCTTTAGAAATATCATAAAAAGGTGAATTATAGTATATTGTTATTTATATTAAAATAGCAAGATCAATTAACTGCAGTCGTGCGTCTTGTTCAAATCTCAATTGCCAATACCAAATATTCTTACAATCTCAGATATCGTTATATATATATATATATATTTATGCATGTTAACGTCGGTTCAAATACCTATCTATATTTAATCTGATACATTTATTAAAACTTAATCCGAATGTAGAAATTTGTTAGGCAACACTTCGGCAACACTAAAGGATTATGCCATATATTATTATTATTTATGACTTTCGGGTATTTTATGTTCATTATTATATTTCCTTAGCTATATGCTCAGATGTGCATATTATTTTTTACACCTACCATTGAAGAATGCGGGATGTACTCATTATGTTGTAATGTTTGCAACACCCACAGGGAAGCTTCAGACACTGTACAAACCTAGATATTTCTGATAAGGTTGAAATTCTGATGTGATTAAGCCATATCTCTCCGTCTGTATGTCTGTGTGATGAGTAGTGTTGCCACTGTTGGTCGCAAAAATGAGGATATCGATTTCAAATTTGATAAAACTATGGCAAGTTTTTGCACGCAGGTTGGTATTGGAAATGGGGCAAATTGATGAGAGCACAAACCCGCAGTTAAGCGTAAACTGAACGCAAGTCCCGTTTTCAAAACAAAAATTTGTGGTGAGAAGAACTAGGCAACGGTTTACAGTTCTCAATACCGAGCATGTACTCGACTTGAACTTGAATGCTGTTAAATCGGAAAAAGTGTTTCAACTGATACATAAGCGCCGTTGTATCTATGCTATCATCTGTGTGTGAAGATGAAGAAAGCAAATAATTAAATAAGCAAAACAATAATCCATTAAATTGTTTTTTTTTTTTTAATTTTATTTTCATAACCTTCTAATTATTCTTTTAATATTTCCCAAAGTTAGAGTCTTTTTTATGGCTCTAAAAGATAAAAAGCACAGGCGACAACATCGTGGCATTGCTGTCCTTAATGAGGTTTTAAGTAATCTTTATATCCATCAACTGCATAAAATATGTGCATTTCCTAACCATATTTTACATTATTCACCTTTGAATATGATCAAGAAATCTTTCATTCGCCAATACGAAACGTGTATACTTTATCGATTGCCGTAAACTCATTGTTTGATACATGGACACGATAATCGACATCTACAAAACCAAAGTTATCGAACAATGTTTAATGAGCAGTAAGTGGATAGTACTCTATACGCTATGATTGTTTGCTCGACACCGATACCAAAAAAGACTATCGAGATTCATTTTCAAAGAAAAGATACAGTAAAATATCATCATAGAAAATTAATATATGTTCATATTTGAAAAGACAATGTTGGGAAACATAATAAAAGTAAACAATTATTTTCGACGCTTTCGTCTGCTGAAATAAATGAATGCGGAGATATGAAGAGAAAGTTTCTAGGAATAACAAAAAGTGGAAATATAGGATTACCAGAACCTATTTAACATTCTGGAAAGGTGAATTCAAAGCTGTCTACAGACAGGCAAGTTTAATTCGGGAATTATAAATGTCAAGTTAGCTAGTAAGAGAAAAGAATTAGGCAAGTTAAATAAACAATAATGTATTTAATTCAATTTATTAAACTTTGTTTTATGTGTTTGTTTACTAGATTTTTTCCCAATTTTTTGTGTTTCTTACATTTGTGTATTTATTTATTTTTCTTCCCATTCTTTCCATTGTTTTGTTATATGTACACCGATAATATCACAAATATTTAGTTGTGATTGCACGGAGCGCGAAGCCTCATTCGATAGGAAAGCAATCGAATTTCATCAACCCAAAAAGGGCTCGTAACGCGCAATAATGCGAACGAGAGATAATGACAACCGCAAACCGAGCCCGAGAAATTATAATCAAAGATGAACACAATATTTGCAGTAGCAATATGCAACAAAATTGTGTGGTGTCAAAAAACGACCATTTTGGGTACAAGTTAACACTGTACAGCAAAACGTTGACTGTTGATCAGTACTACAACATAATAAAAACGCTGAGTCAATGTCTTGATTATTGGACTCAGCACTTTTATTATGGTATTAAATATCACTTTATATTAAATATCATTTTTGGATGAATTAGCTTTCAAGGTAGGATGCAAGAGATTTTTGGTTCTAATAAACTCACCAATATAACGAGACGTGTTTCATTGATTGGCACCCAATGAAAAGCAAAAAAAAAAAGCTCAAAAGTTACCCTGAAAATCTAAAGAGATCATTAAAATTATAATAGCAATTTATTTTATAAATAAACAAAAAATAAATTAACACAGCAACAATTAAAAGTCAGCCTGTTTTTGTACTAAATAACTAAACGAAATGCTGCGGAAGTGACTTATAATAAATTTTGAAAGATAAAATTGAGCCGTGCTAATGCAAGCAAAAATTGGAAGAAAAATTCAGCCCTCAAGATATCTACGAAATTTAGAAAAATAGAAAAGAAACTGTAATTAATTAAAATTAACTAAACAAACATAACTACCGATGAAAATTATTAACAACGAACATTATTAAAAGAAATTCTATCCGCCTGAGTGACCGAATCGGCAAGAGTCTCGACTAGTAACTCACTAGTCGTGTGTTCGACTCTCAAAAGCGGTGGAGTTTTTAATAAAAGCCGAAAGCCTTAGATGTTAGTGCTTTAAGACTTTAGTCTTAGAATTTATTCTCTGGCTAAATTTATAATAATAATAATTAAAAAAGAAATTCTATAAAAGTTTATTAAAAAGAAAAATAATTATCGAAAATAAATCAAATAAATGCAGCAATAATAAAAAAACCAAAGTGAATTAAGAATCGAAAAATAATTACAGTGAAAGTTGTTAAAGTTTAATATTAAAAAGGAAATTTTCTAATCACTCATTTAAAAAAAAAGGGAAAAAGAAGTATCTTAAATATTACGGAGTTGGAAACGAACGTTAAAGTGCCTGAAACCAGTCGGAAAGCAGCCAGATGGGGCTTAACCTGTCCGATTATTATCATTAAGGAATAAATCCAGTAACAGAGATTATGTAAGTGTATCGCTCATTTCGCTTTAAAAAAAGGTTTCTAAATAAAAAATATTTAATCAATAAAAATTCCTTTTGATAATCTATGGGTGTGGGAGAGTTAGATAATGTGTTTTGGCGTTTAAATATTAGTAAGAAAAAAAACGAAGACACAGTGAACGCGGATAAAATGCCGAGAATAGTAGACGTTGCGGTCCGAATAAGAACGTAAGCCAAGAAAACTGAATTTGATAGGAAGATTGACGAATTGATGAAATAATTAACGTGTCTGGCTTCGGGGAGCACAGAAGTATAATCATGCCCAGAAGCGAAATTCTTATCTTCGATTACTTGTAACGAGTCTCTGAATGTAGTAAAATCGTTACCGGACTTTGAGGGAAAAATTACGTTTCGTGGAGACAGGCATCCCACACTGCCTATAAAGGCTTCGAAAATGATGACGATCTAAACACTACCAGGCAATGGCCATCATTAGAAATAAAATCAAGGGTCCTGCAAACGCGGTGTGGGCTTCGTTCAATATAGTACTCAATTGTAAAATCTAACCCAGCTATGATAGCTTTGTTCTATTACAGCTATCATAGCTGGGTTAGATTTTACTTATGCCGACAAGCGTCCTACTTACTTGATTGAGAAAGAACTCAGTATTTTACGATAGTATGCATAATCGGTCATTCAATGTTATGACGAGGTTGAGCGTACGCTTTCACGATTAACAAGTATAACCTTAATGGCTCGCGATCGAACGTTGGCATTTTCATATCCGATCTTAAACACCACCTTTGACGTACTTTTTTTGCTCGTCCGTCCGATCTACCAAGCGCTCTCGCCCTGGCCCAGGGGGTCGAAGTTAACCATGAACGCTATATTTTTGGGACGATATTCGCTAACAGGAATGAAAATAAATCGACAAAGAAAAATTATCAGCCCAATGACAACAATGGCAACAATGGCCAAGGAAATTCCTACCAACGCCAAGGACTTTCAATCAATGTGGGAGAATTGCACCGGAGATCATAGTAATGCCAAAGAAAAATCTTAGCGACAGAAATTTTCTTATTACGCCAAGAAGTTTCAACCAAATTGGCAGAATTCTGCACAGAATCAAGCCGAACCTGTGGATGCAGATCCATCCTCTTCGCGTTTTAGATCGCCGAGAAACCAATATAGTGGTAGAAATTCAAACTCCAAAATATCAATAACATCTGTGAAGAAGATTCACAAAAATATCAACGAGGAGATCGTTACTACGACAGAGCTGAGTCAGAGTCGCAGAAAGTAGAGGATGAAGTTATTCAACCTACCAATTACGTTAACATTTCAGAGGAAACTCTCTGCGGCCGTTCGTAGGACGAAGAGTGGCAAGGAGACACATAAAATTCCTAATTGATAGTAGGACTTCGAAGAATTATATAAAACTTTTCCCAGAACTGAAGCACGGTGTCCATGTAAACACACCCTTTTTAGTCCATTCTATCCATGGTCAGGATCCAGTAAAACGAAAATGTTTTGTAAATTGATCGGTGAAAATACATCATTGTTAATTTCGACCTCTTTATCCACTTTCGATGGAATTATCGGCTTAGACCTACTTAAAGAGGTAGACGCTAAAATCGATTTAAAAAATAGGGAACTTGTATTAAAATCAATGAAATTGATGTACCTTTTTTCGTGAGGATAGGATTTCAAAAAATGATGAAAAATATGATGAAAGTATTTGCTGACCCTATTGAGACATTGTCTTACAATATCTATCCGCATGGACGACGAGGAACCTATCTACTGAAAACTGTACCCATACCCAATGCGTAGCTGAGTTTGTGAATGCCAAGATAAAAGAACTCTTGGCTAACGGCATTATCCGACCTTCTAGAAGCAAGAAACGTTTAGTAATAGACTTTCTGAAGCTCAAACAAAAAATAAAAAATGACAAATATCCCGTAGCAAACGTAAATGTGATATCATCGCATTTAGGTAAAATAAATTATTTTACCACATTAGCTGTAAAATCTGGATTTCGCCAGTTAGAACTTGCCGAAAGGGACAGAAAAAAAAACAACAACGGCAAGTTTGAGTTCTGTCGACTACCATTTGGGTTAAAAAATGCCACGAGTATTTTCCAAAGGGCAATGGACGACATACTCCGAGAACAAATCGGTAACATCTTTTATGTCTACGTCGACGGTGTTACAATTTTTTCAGAAACTAAAGGGAATCATGTTAGGCACATCGATTGGGTTCTTAGCAGCCTACTAGAAGCGAATATGAGGGTCTCGATCTAAAATCAAATTTTTTTAAAACAGTGGTTGAGTACCTAGGATTCATTGTATCAAGGGCAGTTATAAAAGCAGCTCCGTCTAAGATTAATGCACTCTACCCATTTCACTGTTTGCCATTAGTCGATATTCTAAAAGCAGAAAACGCCAATATGCGTGCTACCTAATCCAAAAACATTTGGATCAATCTAACAGAATACGAACTACGAGCTTTCCTCATATTAAGGGACATTCTAACGTCAGACGACGTTACGCTACGGCACACATACTTACAACTGATGCGTCGTCTCATGGACTTGGCGGCTGTTTTATCACCAGACGAACGCACTTAACAATGATTTCAAGAGTATTGGCATTCAACGAATTATGTATCGCTATAAACGAGAGAGAACTTCTGGCCCTTGTTTGAGTCTTGAAAAATCTTCGACATTACCTCTATGGTGTAAAAAGCGTCAACATTTTTACAGATTACCAACCGCTGACATTCGCAGTTTAAGATCGTAACCCTAACGCAAAAAGAAAACGCCGGAAAGCTTTTATCGACGAACACAATGCAAAAATATTTCATAAACCCGGAAAGCAAAATTATATGACTGACGCAGTGTCTCGCGAACATATTTGCGCGCTTGAAAATGAAAATACTTCCAACCTAGCAACAGCACACAATGAGGCATCGCTTACTTATACCATGAGACCATGGACAAACCAAATAATCGTAGAAGAGGCAAAATTTCCTACTGCTCGCAATTTTATACTTTTCGGCAACAAGACCAAACACATTGTACAGTTTTCTCTTTTTAGCATACATTCAACACGATCTAGTCCAACTTTTCCCGCAACAAAGTTTTGATACGGGAAAAAGTTTGTGCTAGGCCTATTTGACAAGAGTGAATAAAAGAAATTAAGCGCTACAGAACATAATCGGGCTCATAGAGCAGCGCGGGGAAACGTCGAGCAAATCCTATTGAATTACTCCTTCCCAAAGATGGCAAAATTAGCTACCGATATAGTTGCAAACTGCAAAATTTGTTCGAAAGCTAAGTATAAACGTCATCCAGAAAAACATGTCACCGGGGAAACTACTATACCTTCTTATGCCGGCGAGATCCTTCATATTGATATTTATTCCACGGACAAGAAATTTTTTCCGACCTGCGTGGATAAATTTTCCAAATTGGTTGTCGTGCAACCGATACAATCAAGAGCGATAGTAGATGTGAAACAACCTATCCTCCAGTTAAAGACTATTTTCCCCAGACAAACGTTTTATTCTGTGTAAAAGTCCCGGAAACCACTAAGATGATTTTAATAAACTAATTCAATGTTCAAATAATTAACGCCCCACCTCTGCGCAGCACCTCTAATGGACAGATCGAAAGATTCCACAATACCCTTGCAGAAATAGCGAGATTCCCCAAGTTTGAAAGAAAGATTGACGACACGGTCGATCTTATGTTACAAGCGACCATAGAATATAACAAAACAATCTATTCCGTGACCAAGGAAAGATCAATTGATATTATTCATTGTGCCCCATGTGAATTCAAGTTAAAAATAGAATTAATGGGGCGCAGGTTAAACAATCAAAACACTTTAATAAACACAGATAAAATAGAGCTTTCCAAATGGGAGTAAAGGTTTTCGTGAGAAATAACAGAAGAGCACATTAAGCACATTACATAAACCAGCCGTAGTAGAAGCCGATTTGGGACAACAGTGGTAATAAAAGGGAGGGACAATTTGCGGTAATTTGACCCTGGCTTATTATTTTTCATTTTCTCTTACCACCTAAGTTGACATTAAAATTTCTGCTCACAACGACCACCGCCTCAGCAATGATAATACACAACTCGCACGCGGATTACATCCCTATATTGGACGATGACGCCATAGTTTGGGAGGAGCACGGATATCTCAGACAACCAACCTCAGTGTTTACTTTGAAATAGCAAGTGAGCCAAAAATACTGATAAATACGTGTCCAGCATCACACGTAAAGATGATATCAGACTTAGATACACGGCACATAAGTACGCTTTTGTCGGCTGTCAATAGTCATCACAGACAAGCAAGAAAATTTTAGATACCGCGTGAAAGATCATTGCCGGTACGCCAGATGCAGACGATTTTGAGAAAATAAAAGGAAGATAACCGTGAAAAGCGGACTCTAAATCACACCTAACTACCTAACGTTTCCTCCAATCAATGTCATACACCACAAACAAACTCTAAGTTTACTATTTTTGCACCAAATGGGAAGCGAAAACCCATTCCAAATCCATTCTGGCCAGCTGCATTGTTTTCGTATTCCTCTCAAAGAGCTATCTTGCGATAACTCTTATGAAACGATGGGTGAAAAAAGGAGAGCAGAGCAAGTTACAATCTGCAATAGAATCTGTCCTAAAAAAGATCGACGACGGTCTTCACTTAAGTGCGGGGACAGTTAACACTGTGCAACAAAACGCTGACTTTTGATCAGTGCCACAGCATAATAAAAACGCTGAGTCAATATCTGGATTGTTGGCGTGACAAATTCAGAGACTCAGCACTTTTATTATGGTATTAGATATCACTTTATATTAAATATCATTTTTGCGTGAACTAGTTTTTAAGTTACGATGTAAGAGATTTTTCGTTCTAATAAACTCATCAATATAACGGGACTAGTTTCATTAATTCACATAAAAATTGTATCTTTCTAATAACATTTCTTTTTATTTTCATACATACATAATTTTCTCTCCTCTCTCTCTCTCTTTCGCCGTCTATTTATGTTGCTTGCCAACTCAGATACGTACAATGAGTTATAAATTTTCTCATAACCATATGCATCACTCCATATTGCTATTGTATCAATTGTGTTCAGTGCAAAAACCGAATATATCTTCCTTTCTTATACCTATCGCCGAAAGATAGTGAGGTTCATTTTGTCAAAACATTTGCAACGCCCAGGAGCAAGCATCAGATATATGTCAGATATATCAGCATGAAATTCTAAATCGATTTAAGCATTCCCGTTTGCCCGTCCGTGTATCTGTCCGTGTAGTGTAACCATTCTCCTGGCCGCAAAAATGAAGCTATCGATTTCAAATCTAGCAGAAATATTGGAAGTTCTTGTATGGAAATTGGTATTGAAAATGGACTAAATCTGGCGAAGGACACGTCCGCAGCATCACGTACACTGAGAACACTTCTGTTTTTCAAAGGGAATGAAAAATTGGTTATTTCCTCATTACTTATAAGCTATAGCACATAAATATACAAAAATGTGAACGCATATTGTATGGGAAATGCTGTAGCATTTGTGCATAAAAATGGGAAAATTTGACCACGCCTACGCAATATTATAGTATATCAAAATTTAATTATTTTTATAAGGCGCAGAAACAAGCTTCACAAACCCCACAAAGTAAGAGTGCACCTAAACATGTCCGTCTGTTTTGTCTGTGCATCTGTCTCTCTGCGCAACTGTGTGGAATTTGCAATTAACATTCTCCCGTTAGCGAAAATGAAGATATCGTCTACAAATTTCCAAAAGGATTTCGAAGTGATTTAAACATTTCCAAGAGCACGCCTACACGATAACGGGCTGTCGGTATAAAAAGACCGAATATAATTTTTGTTGATTGTTTATTTTTCTTTCATATTTTAGTATTTTATTAGTCGTTGTGAACAATGAAACAAATTTGATCGATTAGTGAATTCTGAGGACTTTAGAGGACCTTAAATAAGAAATTTTAATTGACATATGGAACAACCAATGGTAGAAAAATTTGAGATAAATTGAAGTGAACTTACGTCTTTTTCTTTAACTCTCCTTGTTTGTTTTCCTCTCTGATCCAAAGAAATACTATAAGTTTTATAAAATATGGGAACAAGATATGAAAAATTAAATTGCAGCTTTTGTCAAGTGGGTAGACATGACAGCGCCATACATTTAAAAAATTGTTATGATTGGGGAATGGCTTTGTAAGCATAGAGCACGCATGTAATTTAAATGCAGAGCGCAACATTAAACAGATTGAAAATTTTTCAAGAATTACCTAATGTTTGAATTATTTTTTGCTGAACAGTAAAAATTTCTTTAATACATAAGGTAGCATATAACTTTATTGTGTTCTCGTTTATTGACAATGCGATTCCCATTTTTTTTTTCTTGAATACATTGCTTTCGGTTTTAAAGGTTGATGTGAACAGAAGTCTTAATTAATAATAAAGTGTTTTATTTTGATATAAAATATACATAATAATTGTATTACCTCCCAAAACGTAGAACAAAGTTATTGCTCGTTCCAAAATTAATTTACGGATTAGGTGTGAGAGGTGATTAATTCAAAGCGAAAGTCATTGTTTTTTCTGTTGCATTTCATTTATCTTTGTTTGAAGCGGTCAAGCTGTCCGGGCCTATTTGTATACCCCGTTCTAATTAATTTTTGTAGTAATGAAATATAAAATCGCTAGTCCTGGGTACTATCTGTAACATTAACTGACTGATCATTGAAATGATTACGTCCGCCAAGAATGTAAAGGTTGCTGCTGGTATGAAATGGCATGAAACAATTTATATCCGTTTGAGCAAATAATATAAAAAAAAAGAAAAATAAAAGAAATTTATGCCAAGTTAACCTGGTATTCTCTTTAAATCTTTTTATAAGCTTATCAGCTCCAGCCTTATTCCGTCATTCCTTATATTTTTCATAACGCTTGAAAAATTTTTTTTATTAGTTCTTTAAGCAATAGAAATTGTACATGTAAAGTGTCTGACAGTGAAAAATAAACAAATACACCCAACACCGAAAATATAGGAAGAAGAACAAACGTCAAGAGTAAGACGAAATTTTTTGAATAAAGTAACTCATGAATGTATATATACATAAGTGCATGTTTACGTGCGAATGCTTGAAAATTGTCACATTTTATTGTGCACAAACACGCTTGTATACCCCGAATTGTGCGCTTTTTGAAATTATAAAGTCATAGTAAGAGACTTGGAATTGTAATGGCGCTAGGGTTGATTATTCAGTGCGGAGAAGCTCCTTTTCACCTTTTGTTGTTTCACCCAGCTTTTGGTACGTCGGGATTTTCTTTTATTTGTAATCTATTTAAACCTCTCTACAAACCGGTTTCTAATCAGGAAATATTGTAAGCATAAATATGACCATTTTTAGTAAATAATAAAAGCTCCAGCCATCGAAAATTATTTAAAATTTTTCTAAATAGGTCTTTAACCACTTTTTTCAGGGAACTATGTATTTCTCGTTGACCGTACCATTAACCTACGTCATCTCTTAAATCATGGCTTTCAAATTTCAGTGGTAAGCTTATAACAATACTTTTTAGACTTTGACTTTGACTTTGATAAACGTTTTCCAAAGATACAATTTTGCTATTAATAATATTAAATTCTTCATTTAAATCAAACCTGACAGTTGTGCTAGACATATCTGATATATCTACCGATGATAGCTCTTTTGATCCAGCTCGTAATAAATGTGCACGCTTGTTATCAAGTAGCGATGTACAGTTGAGAAATTGACTAAGACTGTATACTAATTTTAATTTGTTTTTTGCAATAAAGTTGAATGGTTTTTGTTTCATGAACGTGTAATATGGATTTTCTGGGGACCGAATCGACCGAGTAAAGAAAGAGTTGGCTGCGACATTATGTGAATATTACATACATAGGCTGTCTCAATATTCATCCAAGATACAAATTTCGATATAGCAAGCACTAATAATTATACATTTGCTATCGGCTCCTAAAGGATGCATTGTAGAGTTATATATGCAGATGCATATGTAGTAAATAGTGTTCAAAGCTTCGCTGTTTTTTAAACATTATTTTCATTAAATTTCCCCATGAAATGCGGTTGTGCATGGTCATTAGGTTCAGAGGTCAGTTCATGGGTCAAATGCAATTATGAAGACCTAAATCTTTCGTGAGAATACACTGTGTGGAGTTTGCCCGAGTTTCCAATGTAGACCGCGGTACAGCATTAATATCTCTGGACTCCTAGCGACATTGTTGCCAGCTGCTTCAACATTTAGTGTTGAAGAATGCTCAGAGTATTTGAGATCACTCTCTCTAATTGATCCAGTCTCTCCAAAATTTTTAATTGATCTGTTCACAATTCATGACAAAGAAATTCGGGAAAATGTAAACGTATTGTTACGGAAATCCCAAATCCACTTCATTGCAGCTAATTAATTTTCCCACATAATAAACTTCCTAGACAGGAAAAAACCAAATGCACATTCGCGGTGCGTCTGGCAGCTGCCGGCCGATTAGCGGATTAAAAATAAAGCAATGAATATGCTTGTAAATAGAATATTTATAAATAGAATATTCGCGGAAGGCAGAGTCAGTAAAAAAAGAATCATAAAGTGGAGCAGTCGAGAGTATTGCCAAAAATAAATTGTGAACAATCCTACTTTTAAGGAAAATAAATTGTAAATAAAACAATTTTGAAGTGTATTTCTCTTGCAAAGAATATCCACGATCTAGTGGTACGAGTCCTATCTTAGAAAAGCGAAATTCGTAACAATATAAATAAATTTTTTAAGCGACACATGTTTTTCTCTACCAACTTAATATAAAGTATACAAAACAAGTAAGAACATCATAGTTGGGCGACGCCGACGATTATATACTATACACCACTTCGCCTAGTACAGTTATTCACACGTTTTGGTAATAATACACCAAAAAGTTATTTTCATGCAAATCCATAATTTTTATGAAAGCCCGCATATGGAAGGTTAGATATAGGTTACAAGAGTTTGCGTTTCGTGATAGCACCTATATAAGTGGCATCCAAAATAAATCCAAATTCTTTACAGTTAATGTTGATCTGTTAATGATGATCTAATATGGGGTGGGGCAAGAAATAGACCTATGTGGTTCATATTAGACCCACTTAATTTTTTATTTAATTACTATCATGAGCAAATTGTCATCACCAAAAAATTAGCAATTAGCCTTTTTTAGCGAATAAGGGTTTACGTTCCATGAGAAACCTCAGATGCGGTGGCGTCCAGAATATGAACCTAAGTGGTCCATATTAGGTAATGTAAATTTCTTTGTCAATCTATTATTATGAACCAATTTTCACTATGAAATATTGGAAATTCGACCTTCTCACCTTATAAAGCTTGAGCAGAAACGGTTACATAAGAGAGGGTTAAAAAATTGCTAAAGTCGGTGTAAAGCTTTCAAACCAATTTAGAGTGCCGAAATACTACCACTTATTCATTTTTGCCGAGAAATTTTGAAAACTACAATTTTTTTCCATATAGCGACTTTTCCAAACAGGACGTCATATGGGGAGTGATCGAAAAACAGTATCGATCCAAAAGGTTTTCAATAGCGTGCGTCTTTGGGCCAAACACCTCACTGTGCCAAATTTCATCAACATATTTCAAAAGTTGCGATCTATAGGTTGAAGACGAGTAAACAAGACGGGCAGAGAAGCTTAGACAAGATTATTTTCACTTGAATAAGAGCTTATTTTAAAACTTTTAAATTTATAAAACAAAGGCTTAAGCGCTTATGAAAACACATTTAAATGCCTAAAATAATTTGTTTTTCAACCTGGCCTGGTCTTCGAGATACCGATCGCATGCGCCATATCTACTTTTGCTAAAGTGCAGCACACTGACTGCTCTTTTTTTGTTAGAACACCATAATGGCAAAAATGAATTGGGCATATTCAATCTCTCATGAAGAAGGCAAGGTTGACGGAAGAGGTGTCTGCAGACATCTTGATCAACATCAAATGCTAAATCGATTTAAGCATGTCCGTCTGTGTATTGTCTCTTGCAAGCATTCTCCCGGCCGCAAGAATGAAGCTATCGATTTCAAATGTTTCAAAAACAGTGCAAGTTCTTGCACGCAAATTGGTATTAAAAATGGCCTTAATCTATCGAAGGACACGTCCTCAGGATCACGTACACTCAGAACACCTCCGTTTTTCAAAGGGAATGAAAATTTTTTTTTTTGCTCATTATTTATAAACTATAGCAAATAAATGTTCAAAAATGTGAACGCATATTCTATAGGAAATGCTATAGGAATTGTGCATAAAAATGGAAAAAATTGACCACGTCTGCCCAATATTATAGTGTATCAAAAATTAATTATTTTTCCAGTACCTTTATAACACGCAGAAACAAGCTTCGAAAAACCCATCATGTATACAAATTCTTGGCCAGTTACAAGTCTTGAATGCTTATTCGTCTGCTCATCTGTCCATTTGCGTAACTTTGCAGTATTTGTGGTAAACATTCTCCCGTTAGCGAAAATGAAGACATCGTCTGCAAATTTGCAAAAAAATTTCGAATTGAAATAGACTTTTCAAAGGACTCTTCTACAACGCCCACATGCCTATACGACAAAAACTTTTATTTTGGAAATAGAGAAAATCAGATGCGCCCAATCCTTATTATAGAGCATGAAAATTTTGTTCTTTTACTTCTTGTACTACTTGTCTTTTTTACGAAAACAGTGACGGGTATAAAAGATTCGGTCCCGACCGAATTTGACCGAATACTTGTCTAATAATGTGCTTAAACGACTTCCATTAAAACGAGAAAAATCTGTGTAGATTTAGCAACAACAAAATTTGCAGGCACTATCAAATATAAGCATATGATGTTTATTCGTACGAAATAAATAAATAAATGGAAAGCTATTAATCTGGCTTTTATGCTGCGAAGAGATTAAGAAAGAACATTTTAAATTGCATATAAAACTACTACTACCAACATTATATTAAGTGTGCCCGATTTGCACAACCTAGTTATATAGATTATATTTAATTCATTTGTTTTTACTTTAGAAACATTTTTCTAATACTCGCAACTTTTTTCTGCCGCCTTTCGCATGGTTTTCCATAATTCTATTTATTCCATTGAGAATTGCAATTGATATCTTTTTTTCAAAGAATGACGTTTAAGCAGCAGTTTTTTGGTTTGTTTTAGGGTATTATTTTTCGCTATCGCTATAAAGTCTCGACGATAATCCGGACAACTATTCAAATTAACTCAACATTGATATCGATATTACATGTGTATGATGAAATCTATATAGACTTCGATTATTAAAGTTTGTGTTGCTCCTGCCTTTTATCTGCATTTATAAAAAGAATTTTTAATTGGCATTTTACCTAAAAAACTTCATAAAATATATGAAAAACAAAAAAAAACATGTAAACACTCTGCCGACCGTGCGATACTCTACACCACTTCGTTTAATTAATAGTACATCGACAATTATATGTCAAAAGTCAATGTGGTGTAAATTTAGCAAAATTTAGATCTTTTGCTCATCCAAGGGTTATTTTTCATTAAAATCCTTATATGGGCTGGGATTTAAAAAAACACACCTAGGTGGTTCAAATTCGGTAAGATTAATTTTTATGTGAAATTGTTTCTATGAGCGACTTTTCAGGAAAATATTTCGAAAATTAGGGATTTTTACCACATTAAGATTCCGTTTCCGTAAGAACATTATATGGTAAAGTGTTTAAAAAATTGCCCCATCCCATTCAAAGTTTTCACACCAATTTAGGATATTGAAACACGATTGCAACAATTTATCAAAAAAAGGCGTCATATGAGCAGTGGTTGTGAAGTTGTCCGATCCGAACCATTTTTAACAGCCCTGTTGTCCCAAAACATGCTCAAATTTACCAAGTTTCATCAAAATGTCCTCAATGACTTATAGGTTGAACACAAGAATACATGCATTGACATCAAAAGAACAGATGAACAGAAAAGCTTAGACTGATTCAGAAAATGATTCTGACTCAATCGGTATAATGAAAGTTCGGCCTGGCATAAGCCTTTATTGATGTTACATACATCCATACAAACTTAATGTACTGTGTACATTAAATAGTCTAGGGCTTAAGAAGGTTTACATAAATCATAATTGTCGGATGTATCCGTTACTTTACTTCATTGCAGGCATTCCTGCTTATTGCTCGTCACAAATACCTCAATTTCAGTTTTCCTCCTCCTTTGAAATTGACTCTCTGGAAGTGAAATCGATTTTTTGTCGGTAAAAAGAAAGATTTTCTTTTTTAATTGTTTTCATAACCAAGTTTAGCGTGATGCACGCTTGATGCCACTATTTCGATTTTATAGATAGATAGACCCTTCATGTTAGACAACAAATGTTAAAATTAATATAGTATGCAATTCTTTGTAAAAACGAAAACTATACTAAACCATTTTCGAGAAAAAAAGCGTACATTTCCGATTATTAAACCCTTTCTCTTTCTCTTGACCAAAGTACATAGGCTTAGCTGATTTGATCTCACGTTGTTATTACCTAGAAATGCTCAGTAGATACTTGATATGTCGTTTTGTGTAAGATCTAATAACGTTTGACCGTACACCATATGCCAAAAAATAAAGATTTTGCTGTGTACTGGTTTGAGTTTGTGTGCTTTAAATGCTTCCCATAATGCTCAAATTGTTCACTTGCCTATGGTGGAGTAGATATAAAGAAAAACTTTGCATTGAATTTTCGAGATATTTTATGGCACATATCGATCTATTTTGAAATTTTTTCAAGGTTCCCTGAATAGAAAAGTATGCTACTAGACACCAGGCTGACAATCATGCTTCGGAAAATGATTTTCTATCGATTGGTTTACTAAAGATAAAGTCCATTTCAAATTTTAGCACAAGTGGTGCGAACTATAAATATATGTACGTTTGAAAAGATTTTACTGCACAATTAACTTATAATTCCATCAGTTACTATACCAACTACGTGAATTTTCCTGTAACAGAGGCACACAAAAAAGGCGGAAAATAGAAATAAATAGGAAAACGAAATTTATTGTAGGATAAAATTTGGATACATATCTCTTAGATCCAGACTGTACTAAACACAATTCATGGTATACTTGAACTACAAGTGCCCATTGAGATTGTGTATGTTTTCGTAGCGACTTTCGCTTTATTGAGTACTTCTTTCAAAGTGATTGTATAAAATATCAAAAATTATAGAAATATCTGTAACGAAGCGAGTTCCCTTAATATTTTTCGAGGCATTCCATGAAGTTCACTCTTATTTAAATCGTTATTAGATAAATACGGCGTTCAGTCCACCGCATTCGAAAATGAATGATCTATTTTAGGTCAGAAAATAAAAACGACAATTTTAAGTTTGCAATTCTTACCATCAGTGTTAGAGTTTGAGCATCACGAAAAACAAAGCCAAATATGGTTTCTGTAATAAACATAAGAGATCAGAGATATATATAAAGGTATAGCAGAGGTTTACAAAATATTATGCCTGTACGCTATTTAAGGACAAATTTATATTTAAAATAATTCTTTCTGACATTTTTAAAAAATGATTATAATGCCATTATTTTACATGCCAATTTTTACAATTCTAGGTTAAGGAAATAGTCAAGAAAGTTCACACTGAGTGGCGTTAGTGAGGCCAGTTCGAGTTTACATAGTTTGAAGTTTTAAACTATCTCTTTTTTTTTATGATGGTCATTAAAGTTATTGCGCCAATTTTGTTAAGAAGATGTTTGTTGTCCGCCCAATTACACTTTATAACCGCGGAGGCTTACGTCGGAAAAGTAGTCTGACTATAACTTGGAAGTGGTGTGATCGTAGAAATTTGCGAACGTTTAATCTTATGTCACCATACTTCCATGTTAAGGAACAGAGCCTTCTTGAAATACGTCTGCCTCTAGCTAATCTGACAAAAGACAGTTGCTTTTGAGAAACTGCAGTCATACTTATAGATGTACTTATAACAACACCCATCTCCGCTAATCTATTGTTCCTTCAGTAAGCGCCGTACTTTGAATTCACTTGTATGTCAATTAATTTTTGAACTTATATTGTATATAATTGAAACTTGAGTTGGTTCTCGCGAGGAGATTGTTAGTGACAACAACATTTAAAAACGTTCGCTCTATGATTTTAGTGAATTTTTGACATTTGAAAGCGTCTTAATAGATAGGTCAAGCACTTTTTCGCTGCGCATTATAAATCGAATGACAAAAGTTTAGTACCTGATATTGTATCATATCATATATATCGTATTTCGAATACATTCTAAATGCATTATTCTAAGCAACATCACATTTCCTCACTTCACTTCACAAGTCAAAATGCACATTTCTTCTTTATGGCTTTTGTGACTTAACAATCGAGTTTCGTTGTGACTAATGCTTCGAATCATCAAATTTGATACAAAGTCAAAAAAGCTATAGCAAGGAAGCACATTGTTTTCTCTTAGGATCGCCTACTATATCAGAATGCGCTTGTTCATCATGAAAACATACAATTTGGCAGCTCTCTATAAGTAATTATATGGACTTCATCTTTAATGATGGTCATGAAAAACTTCCTGAAATGTTTGTTGGCGTCACTCCTTAACTGAAATGCATATATGAAGTTCTTACGACTTAACTTTAAGCTCGAAAAAGAAAGGCAAGAATTATGAGATTTCGATAGATTAAGCATTTTACTTAGCGAAACAGTATAGGACAAATTTTACACTAAACTTATCCTTCTTCGAGGTTGTAACCGGACAGACAGATGACTGACGAACGAAGAAAAAATAGTATATTT
The DNA here is from genome assembly GCA_001077435.1 of Glossina morsitans morsitans. NCBI lineage: Eukaryota > Metazoa > Arthropoda > Insecta > Diptera > Glossinidae > Glossina > Glossina morsitans. Next base: position 41,628 of record CCAG010021626.1, on the reverse strand, counting down.
AACACAATTCCGTGATTCATTCTGATTTATGCTGCTATATATGATCTCTCATGCGCACTTGTACAAAAGCGCATGAAAAACGATGCTTATTCGTTCTTTTTTCCTAAGCAGCCAGTATCTGCAAATTTAATTAATTAATTTTTTTAACTAGGAGTCTATCATTTACAATGGCCATTTCCATTTTAAATCTCGAGATGACTTTTAGATTGAAATCTATTATAGATATCTATTATAGTTTATATTGATAAAAACAGGCAGAGTACGTGCAAATGCGTCTGAAAAAATTGCATATTATCCCTGTTTGAGAAATAACAAAATAAGTTTAGAAAAGTAGTTATAGTTTCTAAACTGGATCTACAAACATTTCAACTAAGTTAATACAAACTACGCGTTAGAAGAGACAATTAAGTTAACCTCTTTGGATTTCGTAAGAAAACATAATATATCACGCCTTAGGTAACTTATATGTGGCCAACGTAAATCCGATTTATTTAAGTTTCAGAGTATAACTTTTATAGGTATAAGCATTTCCGTACGAGAGGGATCACATTTACGTTGGATAGAACAAAGAATAAATAATTTCGTGTAAGTTAGATAAATCCCATCTTTCAAGAGGGATCTAGAATATTAATATTGAGTTGAATAATTGCCTTGAAACGATCGAATAAGTCGAGTTATCAGAATTAATCCATTACCAAAGCTCTCAGAAAACAGATCAATTCTTGGTAACCAACACATTGGTTGGACACAAGCAGGCTCTAACCCATATTCGTACTTGGAATTGGTGTTGAACGGATTCTATTGCATCCACATAGCATCTATAGGAATAAAGGCATACTCAAGTATCGGTATGATTAAGCACAGTTGTAGCCTTTTTATAATGTAATGATCACTTTAAACTCTTTGGACCACCATTTAACAAAACCCAGAAGACCTAGTCGTATTTAATTCAATGTGCAGATTAAAACGTAGTCTTCGATCAAATAGAACCCGTAAATTCTACCCGGATTTTTTTTTTATGCGTTCCATATATACTTTTCTATTGGGAAAATTAAACTAAATTAAATTGAGCTCCGTTCAAATAAAGAAAAAGATCAGCCCTAGGTTTTATTAAACGATGCTCCAAAAATATTGATGATTGTGGCAACACAAAGTTTTTTTATAACATTTGAAAAAAGTTCTAAGAAAATTCGGCGGAAATTTAGACCGGACGAATTTAACAGAATGACTAGTATGGAAAAATTTGTAAAATATTATACGTGATTTTAAAATACGCAAAGTTAAAATTTTAACCATACAACCGGTTTTTAATCGAATCCAAATATATGACTAGTGTTTCATTTTAAGGATGAAAAGGGGAAGAAAAAGTTGAAATTTTTTAACGCATCACCAATCGTCACTTCATATAGAAAGAAACAGACAAACAGCAGCGACAAAGCAATAATTTATATTTTCCAAAGTTAACTAAAGCAATGGCTTGTTTTATGAATGTTAAGTTTATCATGACATTTCTAATTTGTTCATTTTTGTACAATACATGTATGTGTATGTGTGCGTGTTTATTTTGTGTTTACGGTGCTGAATGCTTTTTTCTGAGGGTACTGCCTGCTACTGATGATGATGACGACTTCTGCTGGTGGCAGGCAGACAGTGAGATCAGATGACGGCATTATTTCATGCCTCTTCTTTGCAGTATGATTATCAAATGTCGACAACAATGATAACAGCGGCATCGTAAAAAACAAGAGCAAACACACAATGTAAGAGAGCACTTGAACATGAAAAGTTTAATTAGCAGCGAGCACGCACTCATCAACAATAACGTCAGCATATTGCTCTTTATTTAGGATTTTAATGATAGCAGAACATATTAAATAGGGAGTAAACCACTTAATGGTTAATAAGTGTTTATTAGGGGATTAAAGGCAAGTGAAATCAATTTAAAAAAAAATGCATTTATTCCAATTTTTCCTTTTTTATTTGCTTTTTTTATGAAGAATTTTTAACCTCATTTTACTTTTATGGTAGTTAAAGAAAATCGATTGTTTTTGACCTCAAAATAGAGAAGGGAAAAATAAAAAAAAAACATAATGTAATGTAACAGCGAAAATAACAACAATTATTGTTTTTACGTGTTCACTTGATTTGAGTAAATTTTCAGATACTTTAGCACGCTAAGCGCCAAAAAGAAATGGACTGCAGAAGTATGCTCTATAAACAACAAAAAAAAAGAAAGAAAAAAGAAAAGAACTAATAAATGCTTTATAAACCCAAATATATAAGCAAAGGAAGAAAGAGAAAGAAAGGCAAAAAGTAGTAAACTTCTTTCGAACACGCGATTCGAACGCTTATGTATGTAGCTTTTAACATATTAACGAAAAGACCGAATATAAATGTAATGCCTAGGCAAAAATGTCATGAAAGTTGTGCGTGTATATATTCATATATATGCACTATATACACCATTAATATCTAAGTAGTTATTATTGGTTATAAAGTCTAGTTCTAGGATTCAACTAACTAGTAACTCAATATTCTGACTAATTACGTATATCTGGGAATTTATGATTATTTTGCTGTAAGCCTGCAGACATAAACATATGAAAAGACAGAGACGCTTATAAGCTTTGATTAGTTTTATCTTTCTGAATGCTTTCAAGCAAACAAAAACCATTCATTCACTCACTTATTTGTCTGTTTAATTAAATGGTTTATTGTTATGAAAGGTCGTTGCTACTGTTGGTACCTCTGATGGTGTAATTTTAATGCAAACGACAAATGCTGACGAGTCATTTAAATATATGCAAATTACCTCAGTTGTTTAATACAGCTTAAGCTATAGCTATAGCTAAAAATAGTTTTCTTAAACGCATATCATTTTTGACGGGTTTAACTTCATGATTATTGATTAGCGAGAAACACGCTGAATAAATGTATATTTGAAAAAATGTTTTTTTTTAAATACTCATATTTACTAAAGCGCTGTAGAAAGTGTCTAAAGACTGGTTGTTAGAGAAATTCTTTAAAAAATTGCACAAGGGACTTATAGGAAAAAATTCATTAAAAATGTTTTTATTGAAATTCAAAATAATTTTTTTTTTTTAGCAGGCTGGAAACGAGCAGACGAGAGATACTACGCAAACACTGCACTTACATTTCCCACACATCTCGTAAGGCAACATCTAAAAATTCTTAACTACAAATCGGTTAGTTTATCGGTAAACTTGTTGCACCAAAACGATTTCTTCATCATATTTTATATTAGATATAAGTTTGAAGTCATTGGCAGCAATATTTAAAAATATTCAATTATTAGTTTTTGGCTCTCGTGTGAAATAATCGTATCCATTGTCAACTATACTTTTAAGCATATTAAACTATTAATTTATTTGGACCGCAAGAATTTTAACACGAAAATGCGGAAATAATCTGCTGCCCAAGAAAGTATTGCGGCAATCAATTTGAAATACGGGAGCATTATTGTGAGTGTAGGAAAATTATTTATTGGTTTCATGAGTTGAAGTCCTAATTAGCTGAAATATGTTAATTATTTTCGGTCTCAACGACAATCACATATTTGATAAAAAGCAGCCGATTTTCGAAGAAACAAGATTTTTAAAATGTGAAAACTATATGCAGATTCATCATGCTTTAGCTGCGAACGTCATAAAGTACAGTGGCTTTATGCTACTGACGAGTGACCAAAAGATTAACAACAATTGAGGCAAGAGTGGAGTTAAAAGAGTTGAATTGTGATATTCGAACGAACAAGATGGAAAGAAGAATTGAAAGATTGTAAATATAAGCTCCTGCAAGTAATTTCTTTATAAATAGAACATCTAAGAATTGTAAAAAAAAAGTCTATGCTATCCTAAAATTCGTAGCCCAGTGATACGACAAGAACAACTTTCAACTTGACAAGTCAAAACCCATCCAAGAAACGTTGGTAGCACTGACATAAAATGCGTTACTCTCTCAGGCTTGTTCGCCAAACGTTGCTCACTTTGATTACAATTTATTTCAATCGTCGTCTAATTAAGATTCCGACTAGTGGTTTCACGCCATCCTTGTTGTCATAGCTTCAAGAGGCTGACTACTCATTCTTTTCTGCATTGAGCTCATATCCTGTAAGAAAGAGGTGAAAAGAAATTGATTGCATTGGATAATATTTGCAATATCTTGAGCATTTGTTGAGTATTGTAAAGATTCCTAAGATGCGAGCGATAACCACAATGGAGTGCATTATCAAAACCTCCCGCGGAAGAGGTGATGAGCATTGATTCGAATAATATTTATTATTTATATTCTACTAATTTAGTTCCTATTAAGACTACACACAATATATAGATGTATACATTATTTTTTATAATCATCAATTTTGCCCACCATGACCTTATATTCGCTTAACTACTAAAATATCACTTGAATAAATGCGTGCGTTACAAGCTTCCTATCTGCCTGGGGAGAATTGTATTGTACGTAATTTGTGGTTTACAAATTTGAGTTGTTTTAAAAAAAGGTCATTGGAGACATCTTCATTGTTTTCTTGTAAAGAAAACTGCACTGGTGATGTAAGTCGAGTTTTTTGAAGGAATCATTAAAATGTGCAACTAGAAAGAATGCAAGTGTAATTCTGCGTTTAAAGGAATACGAAAGACTTGAAATGGTATGCAAGAACGACCAAGATGAAAATCAGTTAAGGCTCCTTATATTAATCGCTACTGGTATGAAGTGATCAATTTCAATTGTAATGGAACCAAATTACATTTTTATCGAATTAAAAGAGAAGAACGAGAAAAATGACTATTAGAGACGTAAAAACCAATTAAAACTCGCACAGTGGAAATATTGACTCGCCGTGTCGTTTCTTTACATTGATTCAATCGTGAGTAGAGGAAGGAATAAACAGAAAACTATTATATCGTATTATATGTTTACTATTATTGGAAACATTTATTAAGCGGTTATTAATTACTTTTCTGTTTGCCAGCTGTTGGCCATGAATAGCAAATAAATTATTATTAAAAGAATTAAAAGATTGTTTTATTTATTAATTCGTTCGCCTCTTTATTTGTCAGAATATACAGATGCTATTTCTGGACTTTAAAGAACGCTCTGAATAGAAAGTTATTTCAATGCCTTGTCTCGATATTACCTCGTTGGCCGTCTTCAAAACGATCAAAGAAGCTGATTGAAAAAAAAATGACTTAGGCCAGCAGACGAGCGTGTGCGCACCATATAGTTGAGTAAAACTTTTAAGAAAACTAATAAAGCATTGAGGCATGAAAGCATTTGTTCGAAGTGGACGAAAGCCATGCGAATAGCAAAGGGGTCTTAATGCCATTTGACAGACGTTAGAATTATTAAACTTACTTACTGTATTGTTGTATATAGGCAGTACATATTACGATCTGAAATGTCTATAGCACTAACCCACTCTTTTAGAATTCCTGCTCAAGGATTCTTGACAATCTTATCACGTTCTTTGTTCGCTAAGCACCTAGTATCTGATTCTGCATTCACACAAAAGGACAGGATGTTTCAATCGTCCTTTTGCAGAAGAGGGATAAGACGTTACGCATTCAAAGCGAGCGAGTAACTGTCCTCTACATTTTTAATTTTGTTTGAAAGCGAATAAACGTGAAAATCTTTGCTAATCTTTGATAATTCATTTCACTATCTTTTCCTTAAAAAACGCAACAAGAATTAAATTTCAATCTTCTATAACATTATATGTGGTCGATTTTCTCCACTTTTGTACAGATGCTGTAAGTTATCGTTGTATCTGTTACTGTTTGTAGGTAATGAGCAATATATTCAATTTTTTTTTTTGTCTTCTGCAAAAAGAACTTAGGGCTTAGCGCTTAGTTTACGTTCGATTGTGAGCTTGTCCTGTGACCGATAAGGCCCGTTTTCACTACCAACTCGCGTGCCAGAATTTCCAATGCTCCTGTTACAATTGAAGCCGTTGTTCCCATTTATACTTACGAGCGAATATAGTTGGCGAAAGAAACTTACCGCGTACAAGAAATCATTATAAAAGTATTTTGCCTTGCAATTAATAATGTGTTTTCGATAAATTTAAGCCAAATCATTTGCATGAGTACCAGATTATTATTTATCTATCACAATAAATTGTGTTAACACTTACGAAAATCAAAGTTAGTGGAATTTGCTTTAAACGATATAAGAGCGGTTATAGCAGTTTTCAGTTATATTTCAATGTTAACCGTGTACCCATTGAATTATAAAAATGAAAAGCACCACTTGTCAATTGATCCGTTGGTATTGTGTTTGCTGGTATTGTTGTTCTTGTTGTTCATGCACCTTTTCAATCCAGTTAAACTTGTCTATGACACAGATACATATTTATGTATCAAGTAAACGAGGACCGAAGACATAGGGGATAGTAGTTGACTACAGTTTGCAGAGAAAAAGAACATTATTAAAAAAATCGAAAAAAGTGAAGAAAAAAAGAGGACAACGCAAAACATATGGAACGACATCAAAGACTTGTAGAAGTCATTCTTCAAACAGCCACTAGAGATATTCATATGACAGCTTATGGCATGCAATGCTTTAAATTTATATTTGTTGTTATTTCTTGTGCTTTTATTCCTGCAGTTATTGGTTGTTTCTGTTCTACTTGTGTGAGCAAAGACCAGTTTCCACAATGATTGTGCAAAACTAAGCATATCTAAGCATTTCTCGCGTTACAAAAACGTATAAGGTAGAAAATATTTTGCTCAATTTTTCCTTTAGTTTTTGCATTTACTATGAAAAACATGTGTTTCTGACATTTGTAATAAACGGTGTTGGAGTTAATTGCTAAAAATAAGTTGTCAATGTTTGTTTATAAATATATAAAATTTTTTAATTAAATTATTTACAATAAGCTTTAATAGCTTCTCTTTATGGCTTGCGAAATATACTCGAGCTATGACGTAACCTTGGCTTTGACCACAAATGATTATAATGATAGTGACCATTTCACCTTGGTAAGCAGAAAACGTTGCTGGATAAAAAAAAACATTTTTTTTTTAAATTATCTTTATTTGCTGAAATTTTTAGAAATTCGATAGCGTTTTTTTTTGTTTAGCAAGAAAACAAACAAGAAAATTTGAAAAGAAAATTGTTATTGTGTTCAAATCACTAATTGCCTCCAGTAATTAGATACGTTTGCTTAACACACAGTGGTAATATAAAAAAAAACAAAAACCATTTCCTGTTTAATGTTTTTGTAATGAAGATTGATTTTCAAAGTCAGGGTGAAATCTTCCATGAAATCAGTAGCACTATACGAAGCAGCAGTCGAGGAATTGTCGAGAATGTTTCTAAAGAAATCATTGCAAACTCAAAACAAAAACTGTATTTCAAAGATATCATAAATGAAATTTCAACGGCGAAGAGATTATTTAAAAATGCATTTAAACTGCTGTCAATGAAATTTTTCGGGATACGCTAAAAACATTTGAATATATAAGCTAGTCTGCGTAATTGTAAATAGTCCGTTATAAACGTTCCTTTGGCTGAAAATGAAGTTAACGGTTTCAAATTCGTCAGAAATTGTCGAAATTTTGCCCACAGCTCGGTATTGAAAACGGACCAAATCGGTCCAAGGATATACCTACGGCACCACACGAACTGAGAACACCTGTGTTTTTCCAAAGGCAGTATTATTACCAGCAGGCACATCCATAAAAATTTGGTAGCATATTCTATGATAAAAATTGAGTCACACAAAACTTTGCCGACTCCTGCTATAGAATATGAATGGTTAGGAAATGATCTTACCGCAATGAAAGCGATTATTCATTAATGCCATAAAAAAATGAATAACTTTTTTGACTTGAAAGCCAGCGAATTTGATGACTTCTTTAAACTATAACGTAAGGGTTGAGTTGCGACCGTTATTATTTGTAAAAAGATTTGGAAAACGATTATTTGCGGACCACTTTCAAGTAAAAACTGCGGTTATCAACTAAAAAGGAATAAAGAATAAGTAAGAAAATTACATTCAGCTGTGATTGAATCTTTCATGAATCCACCAGCGTTATCGTGACCGAATCTTGAATACACATCGCTGTTATTCTAAAAAAGACAAAAAAGTGAAAGAACAAAATTTTCATGCTCTATATAAAATGCAGTAAGCAAGTCTACTTTTTTTATTTTCGAAACAAAAGCTTTTGTCGTATAACCGCGTTGGCGTTGTAGGCGTGTCCTTTGAAAAGTCCACGGCACATCCGAATCCTCTTGCAATATTTAGGCGATATCTTCATTTACGCTAACGGGAGAAAGTTTACCATACTGCACAGTTGCACAGACATACAGATGGACAGAGAAACGAACGGGCATGTTTAGGTGCATTCTTACTTTATGGGATTTGGTGGGGGCTTGTTTCTGTGCCTTATTGAAAAAAAATTTTAATTTTGATACGCTATAATATTGGGTAGGCGTGATGATTTTTTCAATTTTTGTACAGGTGCTACAACGCACATAGAATATGTGTTGAAATTTTTGAACATTTTTGAGTAATGAACGAAAACCAATTTTTTATTCTTTTTGAAAAATAGAGGTCTTCTCAGTTCACATGGTGCTGCGAGCGTGTCTTTCGACCAATTTGGCCTGTTCTCAATACCAAGCTGCGTGCAAGAACTTCCAATATTTCTGCCAAATTTGAGGTCGATAGCTTCATTTTTGCGGCGAGGAGAACGTTTACAACAGGATTTACACAGACGGACATGTTTAAATCGGTTTAGAATTTGATGCTCAAGATCGAGCATATACATATGTTGTGGGGTGTGGTTACACCAGATATTACACAGACGAACAGACAGACATGCTTAAGTCAAATATATATACTTTATGGGTCTTTGGGGCTTCATTCTAGGTGTTGCGAACGTTTTGACAAAGTGAATATACTCGTCATACTTGGGTAATAAGTATAATAATATATAATGTAAAGATTTTTTACGCAAATTTGTTGTGTTCGGGTAGGTAGGTTCCCGCACTTGTAGTAAGGTAGATGCCTCCACATTGCACACTCTATGAAACCCCAGATTAAAGTGAATTTCGGTTTCAAAAATTTGTCAGACGAAAACTACGTTTTTCTTTTTTAAAATCATGATGCATTGCAATTACATGTGAAAAAGTATACTGCACCAATATACGCGACGACTGCGTTACGAGCATCCATACGAAAATCAAAGGTGCATATCAGCTAATTTAATTTAATAATTTCTTTACGTATATTGTCTTTCAGATGTGCAAACGTCATTTATGTCAATTTCTGTAAACATGGCGCATAAAAATTAATTTGGTATCTATTTACGCTAATAGCTTTTTCAATCGCATTTTTGAAGACGTAAGGACCAGTGATTCCGCCGTCCGTAAGTCCATACCAAACGACCACATTTTGGCTTACCAGGCCTTAGTTTATGATGAGCGGAACCAGTTACGTTAATGTTCTCGTGTAGCCTTTGAGCCACGGATTTTGCGAAATGTTAATTTTAAAGAAAATGGGCTTTCATAAGTTTGAACAATATTAATGTGTCTAGATATGTTGTAGGTGCCGAATGTTAATATAACATCTAAAGTGAATGTAGAGTTGATAGAGAGAGTTGAGTACTGATATCTTATGCACGACATTTGCAAAATCCTTTATATCAATAAAATTATTTTTATTAACATTACATTGACCATGAACTAATACTTCAGATCCAAGAAGCACATCTCACAAGCGCCTTATTTCGTAAACATTGTTAAAATTGTGTTCGAAAAATGAGTTCAAATAGAAGAAAAGAAGGTAACATTTCTTTTTGTCCAATACCAGGGAATGCTCAGGGCTACGATAGTTGAGAGCAAAAGCTGAGACGGACCAAATTAAAAACGAAGAAAGTTGCAGCTTATAAAATACTTTGATCTACAAGGTTGTAAAAATACTTCCTTAACGAAATATTTTGCAATTGTAAGATATCAATTTCAAGAGGTGGATAGCAAAAATTCGCCCTTGATCGAATAAAACATTTTTATTTTTTCATATTTTTACTCGTTTATTTAGAAGATCATTAAGTAGAGAGTTTTATGTTCTTACATATTTTGGTAGCAACGTTGACTAGGAAGTTATTAATAGCCTAGGAATGTAATAGTGTGAGTAATTAAGTATCCGGATAAATCAAATATTCGGTATTGGTATTGTAGAGAAATTGAGGGACTTTCGAGAAGAGAGAGGAAGACTCTATGCTATAGTCAAATATAAGAAGGAAAAGTACGATTGTTAACTTTTAATTTTTGGAGACTTGATGGCAAATCAATTTTCAATAGTTCAAAGTTCAAAGCCTATGGTAAAGCTGTGAAATTATCAATGGAAATAATTCTTTTAAGAGAACCAAGCGTGTTGTTGCAATATGTCTAAACAAACAAATGTGCTGCCGGAAACAAAAGGTTCTTGTCATCATTTTTTACTTAGACACCTTTTGAAGTCTAATACATCTCCACGTACATAAAAGATTTTTAAATCTTTTTCCTATTAGCCGACTCTAGGGAAGACTAATTCTATTTTTATGTAATCACGCGGTTAAAGTGCCTTGGGCAACAAAAATGTCCACTTATCTTTAAAAGCGGCAAAGCATCTCAATGCCATATAATGTGAAAGAATCATTTTGAATACTGATTTTCGCATTACTTTGTCTCGTTTTCATTTCATTTCAAGCTTGATTCAAAATCGAAATTAAAATTAGAATTGGCTTTTGTAATAAAACAACTTATGTCACTAAATTGAGTTAACATCCATTAGCAGAGCACCATGATTTATACGCTAAAAATATGTTGTTTTTTACATTCCTTTGAATACTTTTAAAATTTACATTTGCATTAATTTAAATGTGTCCATGACTCAGTGCCTGTGAACTCAATGTATAAAAACGCTTTTAGACATGTATTCATTAAAGTACATAAAAACATTTTTAATGATTCTAGGAAGCTACTAAAGATGACTTAAGTGGTTTAGTTAGTTAGAGTTAATAAAGCAGAACACTTGATTTTCTCTTTAGTTTACTCCAGTTTAGTTTATTCGGTTTATCTTAGTTTATTTAGAAGAAACAAAACTTGTTCATAAAAGCGAATTGATAAACAGGTTAAACTTGAATAAAAAGTTTTTTCTAAAACATTTTCAGAATTACAATCGATGATAAGAGAAAAACTAGTACCGAAAATTAAAACCCTACGATCTTAATTTGCAAAAAAAAAGAAGAAAAGAAAAACTGCTTTCTTTTTTATGAAAGGACGAAGATGACTTCACATACGAGCAGAGTAAACTTTCTATTTGCCAACTTATTTCCACCTCATAATTTTTTGGAGTATCACATACGCAAACACTTGATAAAGTTGAGATAGTCCAGAACAGGTTTTTCTTTATTTAAAAATTTCTTCTCCATAAATGAATTACGTATTAAAGGAAGTTTACAGTGTTTGTTAGAATTTTTCATGCTTTTCAGGTGTTAATATATCTTGTAAATTCTTCGAAAAAAAACCTGCTTTTATTATGTACTTTTTGCTCAGTTTTCTTTTTTTTTCTGTTTTCTTTGCTGCTGACTAGACTATAACGCAAAAAAAAAAATTATTTCTAAAAATAGATGGCACATGATGAAAGTAGATACAATACACAGATAAATAATATAAAGGAAATCGTAAACTTGCAGTTAGCAACATACTAGCGTATGAGCAGCAGTATATGCTCTTACGCCAGCAACAAAAACGATAAGAATGGTTATATGAGATGTTTATAAAGTTGGTAACACCAACGAACCGATAGTAACCAAAATGCCACATAAAGCTAATTGCAGTAGAAAAAAAAAGTAGAAGAGCGTAAAAGACAGAAAATACAAAAGAAATCCTATATCTCTTCGATTGTTTCTAGTTTTCTTTAACATAACATACAACGGTTTAAAGTAACCTAAAAGCAACGATAAAAATGCAACGTAAACCAAAAAGTAGAAGGTTGTCAAAACAGGCGTTTCCTGAAGACGTGCATGTTATTTTTCATTTTAACAGTAACCAACCAGGTTTTGTTAAGTTTATAGTATTAACACACATGCACACATTGTATTGAGACTCATATAGCGCCACCTTGACAATATAAATTGCTTGCTTATAACATTTTGGTTGTTGATTTCATTGTTAACGAAAAATTGAAAAAATAACTCGAAAATAGGAAGATGATATTGTTAACAGCAAATTAAAAACACGAAAAGTTATATGCGCTCTGCTAAGTAATTTAGAAATAAAACAGATTATGCTAAAAAATGACGATTGTTATTGCCGTACATAGATACGGTATTTACAAGCAAACTAAAGCCAAAATAATACTTATGTATACATTCTCATGTAATAGGATGTCTCAATATATACGCAAGAAATAGTTCAAAATTTGTAAAGCATACAATGTAGGTTTGTGCTCCTCATAGCGTACTGCGTAAACGGCCTACGGAACTTCGGGGGCACATACCACTTTTACTTTACACGAAAATATATTTTTCGATTTTCCAAAGCAAAAGTGTTCCTCTATCACGTTGTCTGCTGGCGTGCGCTTTGACCAGTTTGACCCCTTTTCCATACTAACCAGCGCCCAAAAGCTTTCAATTTATGCCAAATTTGAAGCTGATATCACTATTTTTGTGATCAGGAGGAAGCTAATCGTAGGCATTATATAGAAGCAAAAACATACAGACAGATAGATAGGAATGCCTGAATCGATACCGAACGTTGATCGAGAGTACACATCTCTAGGCGGTATAATAAAATTGATAAAATAAATATACATGCAGCCTTTGGCGGTGGGTACAAATGTGAATTGAAACCCACGATTATACGCCTTGAAACACAAACACGAATAAATTAACGAATAAAACCATACGCACTCTACTACTATTATAACTTCAATCCTTTGCAAATTGTCATAAAGAATTCCTTTCTCGACTTACTTGCTATGTTGAACATCATAAGGGGACTAATTTTTCTTCTTAAAATATTTCATTTAAAACATTCGAAATGAATAAACAAGAAGAAATCCCTATTTGAAATATCAAATCAAATAAGAGTTTTCTTTTTCTCCTTTTAATTTGCAATAAAAATTAAATGCTAAAATATATCGTCATCAATTTTTCTTTTATTTTAGATATTGGCTCATGCCATTTTTATTTAAAAACGATATGAAAATGAGCGCCTTTGAGTTTTTGTAAAAATTCAATCCTGCAATAATAATTTTTGCCATTTTTCCACATAAATCTGCTCTTATTTCACTTATAACACGAATTATCTTGGTGAATACGGAGACTGAGAGTTCGTGGTTGATTGGAGTAAGTGAATGCTCCAACATAATTCCTTTTTTCCAGCAGTTCTTATAAAGTTTTCATGATCTACAATCATGGACCATGAAGGTCCGCATTTGACCACTAAATGTCTGAATAAAGTTTCAATTTCTTGATGTATTTATCCATAGCGAACGTTTCGAATTAAACCAGTGCTAGTTACTTGTCATAATTAATAAATGTGCGGACTTTTGTCGCGTAAGTTATTTGTTTATGTTTTTGTTATTAGGCTCGCGGTTCCGTTTTTTATTTTTTGTATATGAACAAACAGCGCTTTATACAACTTATCTTGTTGAGTCCATTGAGAAATTCATGAATGTGTATCCACGAATGTTTAAGTCGTTCACTTTATATAGATGTTAAAAAGCAAAAGTAAACATTATGCAATTCCTTGGGGCTATTCGTCTGATTTGTCATTTTAACCCACCAAACAAATGTGAGAACGAGATGTTTGAAAACAAGTGCAGCTGTCTTTGCAAAATCCTGACTTAATCGACAGACAAAAAATATTGATTTATTGACCTTGTCACCAACACAAACATATTCCTTACCCTTGATTTTGGGCAGAAATTTTAATGTGTGATAGATGAATACTTATGGCCAGTTGTTGACATATCACTTTATTCCTTATAGACTCTCTGAATTTGGTAAGGTCTAAATTGACCTAAGAGCCAATTTTAAGCTTATTGGTCTGATACATACTCGTAGATCAATTAAGAAAATTGTATGGAACTGTTTGTAGTTTGGAAGCCAATAATTATCGCTGTGGATTTACAATATTCGAGATATCGAACACTACTCCCTTTTTCTTTCCTCCTCTACTTCCACCCTTCCCGACCATCAGCACGCTTACATATATAGGGAATATCCCCGGAGTGACAGAATACTTATAAAAAAAAAATAATAAAAAACAATTGTGACATGAATGCGTTATTGTTGGGATCTTCAACAAAAACTTAACAGTTAATCTAACCACGTACTTAAATTGGGACCCATTTCTTCGTATAACAATTTATTGGACGGCTTTTTGAAATATCCATTCGTCATTTGGCAGATTCATAAAATCCAACAGTGTCCCAGGATCTCGCTTTCCAACATTCCTAACTTTTCTATACGGTGGGACGGTAGGTCAAGCCAAATAGAAAATATGAGACAGCAGTTACGATTTTTTACAATTATTTATTTTACAATTTTCTTATACATTTGATTACATACGCCTTGACATTTGGGTTTAAAATGGCGCTCGTTTGAAAAAGTGAAAATATCTCATCTTTCTTTTGATTACAAAAAGTTCATTATTGATGTTTAAGTTCATCGGACGAACAGATAGATACGATTCACCTATAGTTTCTATGTACTATAAATACTGTTTTTGTGCGAAGGGGCTTGCGCCTTACCATAAAACTGAAATTAGAAAATGTCACATGTTCAGCATTTGTTAGTGGCTTCAATAACAATGTTTTCATAATAAAATGTTTACAAATTGTTTTTAAAAAATTTTCAATAAATTGTGAATAAACGTTTCTTCTAATAATTAGCTAAACATGCTATCAATTAATTTTAAAACTAATAACAATAAATCCTCCTTATGCACTAAACGTGCTTGGACTTTCATTTGTGTTTGATAACATCCATTCAAATATCCATAAAAATAGTAATTATGCATTGTGTTTGGCAAAACAAATTTTAAATGCTTGCATCACAAAGTACGTTTACGTAAAATTAATATGTGTAAATTAATTAAATATCTAAAATACAAATATACACGAGTTTGACTAGGCAACCATTGTCCCGCTGCTGCATTGCCATTGCGATGCGAACAAAGAGAATAAAAAAAAACAATCTAAAAGTTATATAAAAAATGATTATGAAGAGAGATAAACTCCGAATGATCCTAAAAGTGAATTTTCTGAAAATAGACGAAGACCAGTGTTGCAGCCATTTTGAGTGCATTAGGTAACTACAGCCAGCAATTCGTATTGAAAGGAAATTTTAAATATCATTCGTTGGTCTCAGACGTTGTAGAAAATATATTTTTCGAGTTTATCCGGCCGATTGGACTAAGTAGCAGTTTCTCTCTAGCGAGCATGATGGAAGTCTTTCTCTAATTTGTGCTGATTTTCCCATATCCGTTGTAAATTACAGCTACACAGAACCCTTGCATATGCGTAGACATATATATATATATACGTATATATATACGCATACAAATAACCATTCTTCCACCCATTACCGTAGTATATGGGGGGTATATTGTATTTGTCAAAACGTTTGCATAGCCTAGAAGAAAGAATCAGACAGTATATGCATTCTTGATTGGCATCAAATTGTAGATCGATTTAAACATGCCCGTCTTTGTGTCTGTCCGTCTGTGTAATTTCTGTTCTTGCACACAGGTTGGTACTCAAACTGAGCCAAATCGGTCGAAGGACACGCCCGCAGCGCCACGTGAACTGAGAACATTTTTGGCTTTCAAAATGAATAAATAATTGATTTTTTGCTCATTACTACAGCAGATAGATGTATATAAGTTTGAAAGCATTTTCTATGGCGATGTTGTAACAGCTAACAGCTAACAGAAGCTTCAAAAACCTAATAAAGTATAAAAATTCTTGACCAGTTTCAAATTTGGAATGCACCTAAACACATGCGTCTGTGCGTCTGGGCAACTGTGTGGAATTTGTGATAAACATTCTTTTTTTACCAACGAGGTCGCCTACAAATTTGCAAAAGAATTTGGAAGTGACTTAAACTTTTCTAAGGACACGCCTACAACGCCCACACGTCTGTGCAGCAGAAACTTTCATTTTGAAAATAAAAACAATCAGCCGGGCCCACTTTATATTCTAGAGCATGAAAATTTAGTTCTTTTACTTTCTGTGTTTTTTAGGATAACGATGATGTGTATAAAAGATTCGGTCGTGACCGAACATAATTTTCTTACTCATCCGGTTAAAATCAGAGGAACCATAAACAATAGTTAATGTAAAATATGCTCCATCGCTAGTTATGCATACACCGCCTTTAGAAATCTTCCCTTTTTACAATTAAACGTTCATCAAACCAGTTTTCTTGCATATTTGTAAGAGACGAATCGCTCTTCAGTAAGCACGTGACCTATCTATGTAAATAAAAGATAATCAGCCGAAACCGAATTTGGTCAGTAATTCGCAATAAATGCATTGAGAAAGCATTCCGCCTATAGGTGGATGAATGGACAACACCTTTTGTGGGTATTTTTTAAAAAACGAAAATCAATTAGCAGTTGTGAATAGTGTCTAATATCATCCGTTTCCCACCCTGTCATGAGTTCCGATCTTGCCGTCGATGTGGATTGCACACCTGTGCATTTGTTTTTGCAGCTGGGATTTTCAAAATGGAACAACTTTTCATTCGCAATGACGGTACGATGCAAGAAAGACGTTTTTTCGTATATTTTGGGCAAAGAAACAATAATGTCGGGGAATGCCT
Organism: Glossina morsitans morsitans; assembly: GCA_001077435.1. NCBI lineage: Eukaryota > Metazoa > Arthropoda > Insecta > Diptera > Glossinidae > Glossina > Glossina morsitans. The sequence continues at coordinate 24,790 of CCAG010021626.1, read as the reverse complement.
TTTATTTGGAACAAAAAAAAAAAAAATATATTTGCATTGTGATACATATTCTTACAAGTGACTATTGTTGCCAGATGTCCACGCTATAAAAATAAAAAACACAGATTTAGACTTTTATTCCGTCCATATGGGGTATTACCCATCTCTTTCTCAATTCGTTGCTTCATTCCTGCACACTTATACAGTATATAATTGACGTGTAGTTAGTCTACTGCACGTAGCCCAAATTTTTGTTTTTGTTAAAAGGTGAGCTATCGTATATATTTTGATCGCTATTGCGCATTTTTGTTACAATATCAATACTTTTTTTCTGTTAGTATGTGTTGCTGTTGAAGGCTTATTTGAAATTGGGAGACACTATTCTAATAGACTTGCAGCAATCAGACAATTGTACGATGCTTAGTTTTTTTGGTTTCGTTATCGTAATTAAAGGCCTTGTTTGTTTTATATGTGCACGCTTGCAAATATTTTTTAATTTTAATTTTTCTTGTTTGTTTTTTACTTCGCAATGAATCGTAACTTTGCAAAGACATTTTTAGCGAGGAGACAACCCTTACAAAATGTGCGTTATCTTGGTGGGCTATGTACACTTTGGTAGTACATATACACTTGTTCATTATATTTTATTGTAATTTGTTTGCTTATTTGTACTTTTCATTTAAAAGCATTCTTATAAAATAGCAGATAATTGTACTAATATAATAGTAAAATGTAAGAGATGACTAGGAGGCCTTACTACTTAATATATTGCATATAGCTAAATAATATTCATGGTTGAGACCCAACATATGTATATTTATATATTCATATATTTGCAGTCAAGATGGATTTTGGATCGTACACATACAATGTCATATCATCTATACAATCACGAAGTGGATAACTTGTGTCAAAAATACATGCTTTGACAAGAGTTAAGTAAGAAAGTTAAAAAAAGGCACTCCTTCACCAGAGTTTTGTTTCGGATTAGTCACGTATCTTCTATTCAAAATAGACCATAATTTTGTTACGAAAATCCCGCATTTGATGATTTCAATTTGCATGAGATCTTACCGATTTTCTAAGAAACTAAGTTCAAAGAAAGGGGAAACCAAGTACACATCCGAAACGGTGTACCTGCCTCATGCAGTTGGCGGCTAGTCAGAAAAACAATTAAGAGAACGTTTACCAGAAAAAACGATTAAAAAAAAAATGTGGCGATGTTTTAAGGTACCGATAAATTGCTTTTAAAACGATACATAAGCAGAATATTTGTGGAAAGCAAAGTCAGTCGAGTCAAGAGAGTTGAATTAGAGGAAGAATTGCATACATAAATAAGTTCCTGCAAATAATTTGTAAATAGATCTCCTTAGAGCTGTATATAAAACTTACGTTAGCCGGCTAGTAGTTGTACAAGCTTAATGTCAAAATAAGTTAAATAAAAACGTTGCGTTACAATATAATCTGAATGCAAATAATAGCGGATATGAAAGGTCTATTTTGTAAGAAACCAAAACTTTATTTGCCTTTGTTTTTAATATAAAGAAACAGCAGCTACCAAGTACAAAATAATGTTTATTCTGGATTAGCGTAAAATTCTGAGCTGAATTAGTTATGGCTGTCTGTTCCTCCCCATTTCTGCTTCGAAATATCCCTTGTATCAGGCCTTAAAACCCTCATATGCGCCCACAGCTTATCAAAAAACTGTAAGTTCCGATCTATAATAGGTACTAATCTAGCATCGAAACGTATATGGTTGTCTGATCGTCGTACACACTCCCACAACTAATCAAATGTCTGGCAATTTTTACAAAATATATTCATTTACAGTAGACACACGAAAATTTCTTTTGACAAAAAATTATTATTATTATTATTATTATTATTATAATTTACACTAATGAAATAAATTCTTAGACTAAGCAAAAAAGACCTTGAGCACTAGCAACACAGGCTATCGGCTCTAATTTAGAAAATTACATTAGATATTGAGCCTAGTAGTTTTAATAAAGTAATATATTGAATTAATATTCTATTCTGAAGCTGATTTTAGAAAGTCCAAAGGGTTAATCGTTTTAAATGCAATACTTCTAGCTAAGGAAAAGTTAAGGCAGTCGCAGAGAATGTGCTTTATAGTAAGAATTTGTCCACAACTGCAGGTTGGGGGCGGAGACTTCTTCAAGATCCATTGGTGGGTTGCAATTGTATGCCCAAGGCGAATTCTCGAAAATGTTTGGATCTTGATTTTCTCGACATTTGTTGGATATAAAGGTGGAATTAATTGAGGGTTAATAGAAGAGTAATGTTGATGATGGTATTGACAAAAAATATTTGTTTATCTTGTTGTTATTATTTACATATTTAATTTAACGAAAATTAGGAAATTTTTGGTTTTTCTAATGCTAACAGCAAAAATAAATTCATCAATCATTATAAATATTTGTTTAATTAAAGCCAATCTACCTGCATTTATTGATGGGGGATGGCTTTTTTGAAAATGATAAAAATTAAACGATTAATTTGCCTGAGTGGCAGAGTGGGCAAGAGTCTCGATTAGCAATTCAATGGTCGTGGGTTCAAATCTCAAGTGCGGTAGAGTTTTTAATAATAATAATATTAATAAAAATAAACCCGAAAGCCTTAGATGCTAGTGCGTTAGGAGTTTAGTCTTAGAATTTATTCTATGGCTAAATTTATGTAATAATAACAATAACAATAATAATAATAATAAACGATTAATATCACAATCTATATAATTTTCTTAATTCAAAAATAATCGCAACTATGTGACTTGTATTTCAAATGCCGACCTACAAATGAAATCTCTAAAAAACAAGAGAAATTTATGGAGCTGAGACTTATTAATAGTAAGGCAATATTGAAAACAAACCATTAGCGATTGGTGATATCAAATTAAAAAAAAATTAAAAACTCTTAGGAAACCTGGTTTGCAAGTTGGGAACCGTTTATGATTATGGTATGAACTGCGAACTGCTCCGACCGCTTAAAGAGTTTTAACAGGTACAGCAAATGTAGGAGTACGGACCCTAATAGTTAGATAGTTAGTAATAAGGAACCCTCCAATGTCCACCCATACCCTGCAAAAGATGTGCTTCAACGCGAGACAATAATTTTTAATGCAATCGGGGATTTGCTTTATTTATTGTTTGTCGTGCTATCAATTGTATTCCACTTTGTAAAAAAAAAGATAACTTTCGCAGCATCATTATGCAATCATCGTTTGCAAGAAACAAAAAAAAAAAAGAAATCAAAAACTTTTCTGATGTTTTTATGTAATGCGAAGTGAATGATCCATCAGCCCAATCCGAGGCATAAAATTTGTAAGGTATTTCATTAATTGGTCAATCGGGAACTTTTGTTTTACTCATCTTTAAATGACCCTGGGTTAGATAAATGCTATCTATGTGAGCTTATATAAAGTTATGACAATAGATCTGCAGTTTATTTTGTCTATTGAGTCATATATTTTTGCCAATTTGTCCAATTTTCAATTTCGTATTCTCTCGTTTTCTATTAATTAATTTTTTTTTCCATCTGTGTATGCTACTTTTGCAACTGTTCCAAATAAAAAAATTGTCTTCGGTTGTGCTCGATTTTTTTGTACACGAACCTCACCTTTACTCTAAAAAGATTAAAAAAACGAAAAACTTAATTTCCACGCTCTAAAAGTATTGGCGGGGCGTGGCTGATTTGTCCATTTTGTAGAACAAAGAGCTTTTTATTGTGAATCAATTGTGGGTTATAAGTAGTGAGCAAATTAGTTAGAAAGCAGAGATGTTCTCAGTTTATGTGAAGCTTGTCTGTGGACCGATTGGATTAAAGGGAATGGAGGAAATAACATAAACACCTAACATATACATAATATTAACAAGTTTTTGAACCATCACCTGGTAGTGGAACAGCTGCAATTCTTCTCGGAATAGATTTGGAGAGCGTTCGAATAGTTTCCAATGGAATGTTATCCCATTCTTGTACCGAAACCTCCACCAACTGTTTCAATGATGTTGGAGATGCAAGTGTGCTTCTCATTCTCTGCTCTAAAACTGCGCGTAATGATTCCATTATGCTGATGTCCGGCGATTTTGCTGGCCAGAAAAGATGTCTCTTCAAACCAAGGCCTGTAGGAAACAATGTGAATGATAATCCATCGGACCATATCACATTCTTCCATGGTTTATGATCGTGGCACTACATCTTTCGCATCTTAGCGATGGCCTTCGTTATAAACTGCTTCACAATTGCAGGTCTTCAATGAATATTGGAAGATGTGAAATTCGTGGAGTATAATTTTTGTCAAAACTGTGTTATTCATCCAGTTAACTTTGCGTTTCATACATTATTCCTCTTTGCCGATAACGTTTTACAATGTTTGTTGTTTGAACTCTTAAACATTTTAGCTGTTTTCGCCATAGACGTTCTAATCAAGCACTAACAATTTTTCCTCTTTCAAAGTCTAAGAGATCAGACATTTCGCTGATCGCTTGTTACACTGAAATATGAGCTACAGGGCTTGGCACGCAAACTGCGGAATATATACGCAAGATTTTCAAATGTTTCTGCCCATTTTGAAGTCGATATCTTAATTTTTGCGATAAGGGAAATGTTTGCGACAAATATTATATAGGTGAATAGGCGGACATACTTAAAACAAAATTTTTAGGATCCTTCCCGGCATTGCAAACAAGTTGCAAAGTGATGGTGAGTATAAAAATTGTAAAATAAGCAATAATTTATTTCAATTATGTTATGCTAAAAATTTTACTCTTTTGCGATATTTTTGAAAACGAAAACATGTTTGAATTGAATTATGTTAAATAATAACTTTTTATTTTTCGTCTTCTTCTTCTGTTATTCAGCAAATTAACAACTTAAAATTCGCCGGATGTGTAAAAAGGACCCATAATAACTTTTTATTCTTATGTATAATTAATATTTTTGACTGAAAACACACTGTAAAACTGAATAACTTATATCCTAAACCAAGTCAGAAAATAAATGTCTTGCTTTTTACCGAAATCTAATAAAAGAGAATACTAGCCATGAGTTGAAAAAAAAAAAAATTTGCAATTCAGGTAAATATTCGACAGAGGTATTATTTTCAAAAATTCAAGGTAAGCACAATGTGCCTCTTTTTCTGGCCTTATGTGTTTGTATAACATTTTTTGTTATAGAACTTTTATGTTAAAAATATGGAGGCAATAATTTATAATAGCTTTTTGACGTCTCTAGTCACAGTTGTTATGTTGTAATGTTTAAAAATTACACAGAAAATACTTCCTCTTAAGTTATTAAAGCTTTAAACATGAGGATGCTTGAGAAGGCATAAGTAAATTACATACTTGATGTAAGGTTTGTTGGAGTGTATGAAATAAATGCTCGTAAAGATTAAAGGTTAAAACAATTAAATAATTACAGATATCTCAAAAAAAAAAACAACACACTTATGGGAGTTGAAAGTGCACTGTATTTCATAAAATTAACAGATTGTTGACCTGGCAAACAATGTATGCCAATGCGTTGTGCATATTATGACCCATAAAAACCATATTATTTAACTGAATATTCAAGTTAAGAACACTCAAGTGTGTGATGCTAGTGAACGAGTATGCCTATACAAAGTTGTAAAATTTCGCATCTTCAATTACAAAATTTGTTTATGTGTTTTTTTCCGTCTCTCCTTTTCTGTTTTTCTTTTCCTTTTTCTCTGCTCCTTCTTGCTTTTCGAAACCTTTCATATTACTCCACACTTATGCAGAAACGCATGCATTTACATATTTTACCATAAAAGGCTTAGTTGCATCTTCTTCTGTACTTCTAAAAAAAGGCAAAAAAGTCAAGTATACATACATTACATATATTCAATAAACAGACCTGGGAACTACTCGATATAGCGTATTGAACAGGCAGTAAAGGTTTTTGCTTACGACAGAAACAGAGAGAAGAATAAATTCTAGTGCTTGTATGCGTTCATATTTGTATTGTAAACATTCTATACCCTTGCTATTAGATGGTGTTATACTATGCAAATTAAGTACTAATACCTCTACATACGTATTCATCGTTGTTTGTATGCATAAAGTAGCAGTCAAATGCTCGCAGTTAAGAATTTACTAAAAATAACTAAAGGTGCAAGGATTCAAACGCAAGACATTGCATATGTACATGTATATATGTAATCTTTATTTTTCTATACTTTATGCTAAAGCATGTGTGATAATTTTTGAGATTTCCGTGAAACTTCAATTGAATTTCGTCAGGTAATAGTAAGCATTTTATTATTATGATGTGCTTCAATAAACATTTGCAATCAACTTTTTCGTATCTAAAAAGAAATACAAACAATACATAATTTTTGCAATTGGGTTTTTTTTCCTTTGGTTATGTTTTTGCTAAAATTATGCTTTCTGTCATTTTCAATTATGTTTCAGAAACTGTGCTTTATATTTTTTATTTTGAATTAATGCTCTAGATTGATAAAATGTCCTCTCTGGCATAAAAAATTATGAAAGCACTTTATCGCCCTAGCTTTAGAAACTGAACAAAAAAAAAGAGAAGGGAAACCGCAAACAAACCTACGCAACGAATCCTAAATACCTTTTACCTTAAGCAAATGTGTAACAAGGTGGAAAAGTTTATGCCGCTGCACATGAAACTCATAGCACACCGTAGATCGAGATCTTCAAACTAGCCAAACCAATTGTCCAAACCGATCCATTTTTCAAAGTGAAGTTTTGAAGTTCTCCGATAAATTCGAGCTAAGAACTATATGAATATAGAATGTCCTATATACATAAAAAGCGTTTCTCTGGCTTCGAGTAATAAAAAAAAAACCGTCGCGTACACGGCACAGGCATAAAAATTTCGAAAACATATAACTCATGAAGCCTAGGACAACATATACACGAATTCGAAGTAGTAGGGCTAGTAGAGTAGTACTAGTAGAAGTCATAAGAGTGTGGTAGTGTGGTAGAAAATAGCCAACAAATGCGTTTTATATTCAACGTCTATTTATATCCATGATCATGTAGATCCAGATTTAATCATTCACACAATTATGTATAAAACGTGTTCAACAAGCTTTATAAAATATAAAAAAAGGAAAACAAAAAAGTAGTTGTATAAAAAAAGGGCATAAAATATGAGAGCTGTTGTGTACATTTTACCGTTAATCTAAAGAGAATTTATTATATATATACATACATATATATGTATGCATATGTATATACTAGCAATTAAAAACTCTTGAAAACTAATACTAACACGCTAAACACTTCAAATCACATATACACACGCCCACACAAACACACATCTGAACATTAAAACGATGTTCAATGTTATTCAATACAAAAGTTTTTTATGATTGTTCAACAAAGCAAAGCGTACAACATGTGTGTACATATGTATGAGCATGTTAAACAACAGGTACTATTGTTTGTGGGCTTTTACTTGGTTAAGATATATTTTTTAAAAACCAACCACTAATTCGAAATGGACTTATTATTTTCTCTAACTATTCGTGCGAAGTACGTATAGTGTAGACAGTCTTTTAAAGCTGTTAAATATGAATGTTGAAGATTTCAGTGAAAATGATCGAAAATGGACAATGTTTTATTCAAGATTTGAAGGGACTTAAGAAAAAGTAAGAAAAATTATCTTGGATTTCTAGAATTTAGATTCAATTTGAAACACACTTTTAATAAACAGCTGGCTTCAAGTATGTATCGCCAGATATGGGTATCAAGGACTTGGGACAAAACAAGTAAAGAAGGTAAATAACATTTTGCATTCGTGAGAATATTAAAATTATTTATTATGTGCCTTGATTTTATAAACCAAAGAAATGACGGAAACATTAATTCCACAAATGGCTACAATAAATGACTGGCTGTTGCGCACAGGCTTACTTAGAAGTAGTCATTAATTGCAACTCGCCTTCTCGAATGGCAATGGCTTAGTATAACATACCCTCGAGATCAAGACAGCAAGCGACACGAAAATTCATTTTGTGCAAAAAGTATCCGGAAATAAAAAGAAAATGTTTATAACTCAACCATAAAAATGTAATCAATCGCCTTAAAAATATGCCACACCTTTTGAGGCACAACTAAATCTCGTTCTTTGCCAATTTTTCTGAGGCAGACTTGAGAATGACGTTGATTTGCTTTAGCAGATTTTCTATTGAGATGATCCAAAACGCCTTTGCTGAACTTTGAATTTATACTTAGTAACGCAAATGCACGACTCCTTAACATAATTCGTGATTTGTGCGATCATCTATTACCCCAATGTCGAAAATGTCATCCAGAACTGACTTAAAAATATGTTCAACTTTTGAACCCGCACGATAACTTTTGAATACCAACTCTTCGATTTTCTTATTGTTACTTTCGTTGCCAGCAGTGAAAGATCCAGCAGAATAGAGACAAATCAACCCTTACACCCCAAGGTGATTTTAATGCTTGACACTGTTCAATTTAATTTCAACTCATTTTGAATTCAATTTCAATTCCACATCCAATTCAATTTAAATTTCAACTCAGGGTGACTTTATTTGTCAGAGATTTTATCTGAAAGTTAAGGCAAATTTCTTGGTCGTAAGCGTTGGAATCAACGTGGTCGTAATAATCAGAGAACGCTACAGTGTATGATTAATAAAAGATTTAAGCGCGTTAAATGAGGGACTGCTGTCAAAAGAAAGAAAAATATTTTGACTGCATTCTGTTATGTATGGATAATATTTCTTACTAAAATAATAAGAAATTCTATAATTTTATTCTCCACATAGGTAATCCTTGCCTTGAGACTAATTTCAGCGTCATATTTTACTTGTAAGAAATTTTCTTCACTTTGCTTTGAACAGACTAAGAAAAGATTTATCATGAAAAGTAAAGTTTTAGATTACTGCCACATCTTCCAAGCTGGGCTTATTGTATAATCAATTTCAATCACACATTAAATTCGATTTTCTCTTCTTTAAAATTATACTTTTTCTTTTCTTTTTGATTTAGCGCTAATGTCTTACTACCGATTGCCAACAAGCGCTGATAGGAAAGAATAAAAGGACCTAAGAAATGACAAGAATTTAATTAACATAATTTATAAAAAGTTTGAAAAAATTTTTTTGCTATAACACAGTTATTAATAAATGTTTACGTGATAATGTAATTAAAACTACAGCAAAAACTCAAATCTATTTATGATAATGAAATTTTATTATTTCTTATCTTTTCTAAACTTTTCCACAAACAAAAAGAAAACTGTAAAGAAGTATGTTTTCGAATCCCACATTTTATAATCTTTTCATATATTGCTCTTGTGAAGGCTGATAATGACTGTGAAACTCATGTTACATTTGTTTATTTTTAACTTAACATAGAAAATATGTTAGATTTTTCAAAATGTTTGTAATGTATCGACACACTGTTCATGGTCGCCGTAAATTATATAAATTCTTAAATAGAATGAATAATAAAATCCACTTAGCCGTGTTTGTTTGTCGTCATTGACAAACAAATTGTAAAATTACGATGAAGACTGTAAAAAATTTTTGCTGTGAACGGTTTAAAATGTAATCCTCAGCCGAGTTTAATTGGAACTAAATGGAGGAGGAACTGCAGTCGAAAAGTTATTAATTAATTTATCGCCGTACTCCACTAATCCCGAAAGGGCTCAGACGAAACGGAATCTCCGTCACGATGTATTCTGTGACACCGTTGTCCGTCCTGTCCTGGTTACCCTTAAGCATGTCCCAAGCCAACAATTTAACCTTTATGTTAATTAAAAACATGTTCAATCTATCCCATGAAGCACTTTGCCCAAAAATCTTTTCTTTATGTTTCCACATTATCCATATATTTCGTCAAATACATGATTACTCGTGAGGATGCATGTTCTATGTATGAGCAGTGTTAGTATATATGATATACATGTACATTATATATATATATATATATATATGTATTGTTTGCTCTTAAGAATTTTTGATAACATTTGCTTCAGCTCCGTTATGTATTTTCGAACAGTGAGAAAAATAAGTACATTGTAGTCATCAAGAAATCCGATCACAACTGAATACAAGTTTTATCTTATTTTGTTGTAGTGTAGTAAAGTGCTCTTCCAAAGAAATATTATTTTGAAAGCTGCTATGCGCATACAAACGCACGCATGCAAGAGTCAAGCAAACCGGAAATCATTAGAGTCAAATAACACTACAATTACTTTTATAGTCAATGAATATGAAAATGCAATACATTCAAGTTTATAAAATGAATATAATGAAAGCTAAACAACCATTTCACACCACAGAGTGTTATTATTTTTTAAATTAAAATGTGTGTATTTCAAACATTTTGAAGACATATATAACTAATCTTACAATGTTTGATTTTTAGTTTTAAAAAATAATATTCTCCATTTTCCTAGAAATCGGATAAGTGAAAAATGTCATTTTAATTTTTTTTTTTGCTCCAAGGAAATTCAACAATGCGTAGGCCTTGATTTCACTTCCTTAAAAGCTGGGTGTGTACTCATTTTGTCAAAATGCTTGCAATGAGCAGAAGAAAGACAAAGGATCTATAAGTTTGAGATAAAGACCAATAGAAGAAGAAGAATAGAGACTTCAAACTTGGAAAAAAAAATTGAAGATTCTTTCAAGGACGTTGACATTGCAAATGAGTTAAATTGACCTAAGGAGACGTCTTGCATTTTTTGCGTCTCACTCATAAGCTACAACAGATAATTTACGTATATTCCTGTACCTGTAGAAAAATGGAATAAAATTCGGTCTCCGCCGCACAATTTAAGAAGCATCGAAATTTAGAGTTATTTTTGTTTTCTTTTTTTAACAATGCAATTCTTTAAGAGAATTTTGCTTCATATTCGAAGCGAAAGCTTCTCTATTTCCTTTTGTAATTAGTGGAAAAGCAATGGCTTTGTTCTTCTATGGTTACTTTTAAAACGAACAGATTTTAAATTAGCACGAAATTAAGTGTCAACAAAAGCATACTCGTCTATTCCTTTAATGTCTAAAAATTGTGATTACTGCAATATTTATAAATATCTAAGTAAAAATAAATAAGTTTTCCATAGTTTCCCGAAAAAAACTTTTCACTGTTGGCAAAAAAACACTTCGTTTAGAGATTGCGTTTTAAATACGCGTCAGGGCATAGCTTAGAAAACATTGAAGATAGATAGATAAATTCAAGTACACCAGCTGTGCTCCAAAAATGAGTGATTTTCAATTTTCGTGGGCTGCCTACATTCGATATTTGAGTTTTTTTTTTTATGTTGGTGCACATATCCCCTACGTATATTGACATTATCAGCCATTGGTATTGTTAGCTTATTTTTGATAAATATAAAGGTTAGACGTGTTTTGGTGTGATTGGAGATTTTCTTGCTATCCAAAAAGTGGATCAAAGAATTTATGTTAAATTTTCCGTGAAAAATAAAATTAAGTGCTTCATTTCGCTTAAAATGTTGATTATGCTTTTGTCGACTCTACTTTGAGCAAAAAGAATGTTTATAAATGGCGCAAGCTCTGTTCATGGCGATGCCCGCCCTGAACGCCACAGCACGTCAACAACCAATGGAAACGCTGAACTAGTGCAGAAGATTGTAATAGAGAATCGTTGTATCATTATTAAAGGACTTACTGAGGACGTCGGCATATCGATTGGCTTATGTCATGCAATTTTTCAGATGTTTCAGATGCGCCAGCTCACTCATTATTGCTTCCTCTTAATTTTGTTCCCCTAAAGCGACACTGTAATTACGCTTCAGCCACCCTGTTCACCGGTGTTTCGCCACGACTAACGATATAAAGACTGTTTCGCTGGAAAAGTTCAAGCCCATACCCAAAAGCGTATAACAGAGACCCTTCGAGGATTGGAAAAAGAGCTGGCACAAGTGTATTATATCTAAGGGGATTACTTTTGAAAGGGACAGATGTTGATGAATAAGTAAATATCTTTCGAGAAAAATGAAAGGTTTAGCTTTTTTGATCAGACTTCCTATAAAACGACTGCGCATGTCCTCTACTGACTAAGCGCAGAATTCACATATTCGAAGAAGGAAATGAATATGTTTGCTGTTTGAATGGTGATGTAGAAAAGCTTGCAAAACATTTACATTGGACGGCTCTCATTACACCTTCATTAATCCCTAATAGTTACTTATGAACATAGACGGACTTTACAAAAAAATAAACTAAACGTTGTTATTGTTGGTATCGTCACCTTGTTCACAGATTTTCTTCTTTTATTATGTACGCTTCTACTAATTAATCCGCTTACTGTTGATCGGACCTATTTTAATGTAATAGCTGCAGTTGCATGCATTGTCGTAGTACAAGCATGTGCGAATGTACGAATGAAAAGATTATTTTACGAACTACTGCCATAGATTGATACCCATTTTCCTTATTTTTACTAATTTTCGGCGAAACTATAAACAGATTTAGTTCCTCGGCTTCGCACAGTCTTCAAGAAGTCATCGTAATTTCAAAAGAATGGAAACAGGCAGTGTTTGTCTGATGTCGCGGTGACCAAATACGTACACATGTGAAATATACAAATACGTGCACACGAGTTTTTTAAACTAAACGCTTTAATCTCAAGATAACGGTAAAATATTTACATCTTCGTTAAAAGTTTGGCCTATCGCTAGCGCTGCATGTTTTCACCATCTTTCGGACAAAATATGAACACCGTGCCGTAGGGACGCTAACACCACCAATTTTTTCAATCTTAACTTAAAAACTTATTGACTGAGGCAGATATTAATCAGAAGGAGGGAGGTCTACTGAATATAAATCGGTGGTAGCAAATACCGGTTCAGTGGTGCTAACGTTTCCCGTAAAGATTTTACAACATGGGCGTGCGCGTGCTATGATGTATTTCTATATATTTCCTTTAAGGATCCCCGTAATTACATCATTTAATGTCGACCTATAGTTGAGATGGAGATGCTCACCGCACACTACATCCACCTAATTGCCTTAAATTATCCTTTACTGGCGGCGTTAATTGTTGCTCTGACCAACATCATATTTTCTTCATGTGTGTCGTGGCCATTTTCCGTCACTCGTCCAAAATCACAGCCATTTTGTACAAAACTTGTCCCTACTTTGTAAGGTCTTCCCCTACATACTTGGATTAATTAGACAAACCCAGACAGCTTACAGGCTAAATATAAGTGGTAGCCAACACTTCGAATGAGTAGAATAGGCCCATACCATTTACGGTGTCCTACTGCCACTGGAAAGGATGTGGATGTGTGTTGAACTCTCCACTCTGGACAAGACGAGGCATTCCGAAAACTTTGGGGTAAGCCCAGCCATTGTGACAAAATGTTTCCTCCATCTGTCAGGACTGTGTCGCTCACATGCAGATAGTCTGCAAATGGTGAAAACTGTATGCGGATCTTCTACCCCGAATCACTTGTTGAATGGGCGGACCATTCATATATCCTGGATTGCCATCCAGTTTTTCTCCGTGGGTCTACCGTGCGAAAGGAGAAGTATTGACTCAGGTAATAATATGTCTTAGCTACTACTACTTCCCTGGTCTTCGAACATACGGTCATAGGCTTGTATGAAATTTTGACAAATAATCTTCGATACGTGCGAAGGATTAGCCATGGGAATCCCTCGTCACCGGAAGCACTGTGCAAGAAGGGTTGGATTTTTATTTTATATAGGAATGCTCTTATTTAAACGCAGCAAATGGTCGAGAAAAACCGATAAAAAAAGCATGACGCATCTCCCAATTTGCATATATATTTTTATACTTATCCGAGGTTGCGATCAGAATAAATTCGTGCACTCTTGAAACAAACCAAATGAGCATAAGTAAAAGGTAAGAGAAAACTGTAAATGAAATTAATCCAGACCGTCAGTTAAATTAAGGAAAACCACAAACGTAAATGCGACAATAATTAATTCCTTTATCAGAAAATGTAAATTTTCAATTTTAACATAAAAGTATTGTGTGCGAAGAATGCAACTCTTTTAAAGCGTTTTAAAATAGATAGCCTTTATGTCTCCAATAATGTAAACAATTTCCTACCATAAACATTACCAAAATTATGTTATGAAAAGTTTTACAATTCTATTTAAAAATATCAATTGATATCAAGGAGAAATAAAGTTGTTATAATAATCGATATTCTTTACGTATTTGTATTTATTTAAGCTTGTTTACGATTGTAAATATTTTCCTATGCTCATCTATAGGGACATAAACATATTTAAACACATGCGTCCATGATTATGTCATAATGCAGGCAAAGTAATCCTTGATTCAAATGTTTATCATCGAGCTAGGTCATTAGGTGTAAGAGAAGCAAGCATTCTCCAATACAATGAAATATGAGAATTAAATGAAATTTAAACCAGTTAAGAGATGTGGGCAGCGATGGACTTTCTTATGCCTTTAAAGTAAAGTAAGTACTTGTGTGCACAAATGGTGACTATTGGACTAAACGATAGAGATTAAATGAATAATGAAATTTATATGAAATAAGAAACCTGTATTCGTTTTAAAGCGAAATGCCAATACTGTCTGTGATAAGTACAGAATACCTCGGTCGATTATATTAAAATCTCAGGTTTGATTCCTTATATTACAGTCCGGCATTTATTGATTTTATTCAATAAAAGTCTATTGAAAACTTCGTACTTTTCCGAGAATACAAGGGTGTTCATCAGTAGTACCCGATTTAACATATAGATGTCACCCTGAGTTTGAAAATCTTGTAAAGCTTCAGACACTATGCTGTTCAATATTTGTTCGGCGGGCAGTCAGGAAGATTCTCGACCAAGTTTTCATTTGAAAAGTTTTACTTTACCTAATATTGGGTAAAGTATCCATTCCACTATGGAGTTTGCTTTTTCGTCTACATTAACCACCTATTGCACGACAGACTTTAAGCAAGTCTGTAGGAGCAATCCAGATGAACACCGCAGTGGCCAACCTTAAGAGATGACTCTCGCAGAAATAAGGAAGAAGAAAACAGCGAAACAATATTGGATGACCGTCGCTTGAAAATGTGCGGGTTAACGGATCTTTTAAGTATACGAGAAAGTACTTTTCATTGCTTAAAAATCTGGAAATGAGGAAGCTTTGAGCAAGATAGGTGTCGCGCGTTCGCCATTAACCTAGGAATATATGAGCGAGGCGTCTCAGCAGCAAAGGCCGTGCTTTTGTACAACTGAAGGAAATCACAGAATTAAATTTCTATTCATCAGATTTAGTAACTTTTGGATTAGTGGCACGTTTAAACTTAAAAAACTTTTATATATTTAATTTTCAGATCAGATATGAAGAACTAAACGAAGAGTAAAGGGGCAATATTTAGAATTTCAACTGTGTACACATATATGTATTTATTTTCTTAATGGGTGGGTTTTATATCCTATCTGTAGGGTGTAGAAAAATGTAAATATAGAATGATTCTCTAGATAATTATGAGCTCTGATTTAAGGACGGAATATGCATCTAATATGTGTGTGTTTGTATTAAAAAAGGTGTAAGCAGGGCTGCATACCGTACGAAAGGAACAAATAAAATAACGATAAATCATCAAAACATGAGGTAATAGTGGATAACAAATATTCCGGAGTGAATAATGCGACGGGTATTGGAAGTCTACGACGACCTACCTTTTTTTACATTATATGCACGAAGATTTGTGAAGAGTGAAAACGTTTAACTTCACAACGTCACTCAGATTTTCATGAGCGCATTATTAAGAGCAGAGACATTGCCGTTTTCTTTGCTTTTTCTTTATTTAACATTCAGCTACAAATTCGTGTTATCAGCTGATTTATTTGATAATCTGTGATGCTTGCCTAAAACTGCAATAACCGAAATAATATATTGTCATGGAAGTGCCATATGACGTTAGTTAACTTGCAAGAATCCTATAGAATGCGTTCAGCGCATGGACAGTAGCAGTTAGCAAATATTAATTCAATTTTCCAGTTAAGAATCTAAGCTAAGTCTGAATTTAACTAAAAACTAACTGGTTTTTTAATTTAAAACTAACTAGTATACAAGTTTAATTATTTCAAAAGGTATACATTACAAAGTATTTGCCATCGCGATATACACCGTCATGTAAAGAGCACGATAGAAGATTCTGCACATATCGGATTTTAAGATGGTTATGTTCAATTAGCAAATTCTAATTGAAGTGCAAGAGTTGATTTGGAACAGTGTGGGTTCGCCTTACCCAAGACCAGCACTCTTAATATAATTTATGGATAAAGAAGAATCATCGTTCATATTATAGTATTCATTAAAGTTTGAGCAGATAACTCTGAAAAGGTGAAACAGTTTACAACCGGTTCGACAATGCGACAGCTTGAGTAAAGCAAAATGCCATTTAGTTCGCGAAGGGGAAATCAGTTCATCTGCCAGGAGTTTCGTCATAAAGAACTTATCTAAGCAAATGCGTCTTTAAAGAGGTTTGCAAACTTACAAGCTTTAGGCGACTTTCATAAGGAGGTAGATTTCGTTGGGAATCCTAACCCAACCTACAAAATGCAAGCCTTAAAAAGGATTTCCGAACAGATTCAATAAGATCAACGTACAAAATACATGTTGATAACGGAAAACGAGATCAATACGTACGCACGTATGCTTTGGAATTCTGAATAATCAATTTTCACATTCGACTCTCTGAAGGCATTGACTAATTATATGAGCATAAAAAGAAAATGATAACATCCTTAACATCATAACAATTTCTTAATTAGAAAAGTTGATGTAATCAAATTCCTAAATAATAGCTTGCGTAATAATAACGTTTATGATAAATCAATGTTTGTATTATTTTGAAAAACATAATATTATGACACAAGCAAAGAGGGGAGAAGTTTCCTCCACCTTTTCATTTCATTTGTACTTTGTAACTTGAGCATGTTAGTCCTAATTACCTGCAAAGCTTTTGCTAACAATAGTTATGATAATATTATCGTATGCTTCCAATACTCGCAAAAAGAAGGAGTTTTTTAATTAAACAATAAAAACTTTTTTCAATTTTTTATTTCTCTATTTAATAATAAATTCGTTATGTCGTTCACTTTACTTTATGCGCTGAACCGAAACGACTTTAATCATTTAACTTGTTGATACGATATATACTCTAACATAGACGCAGGTGCTATTTTGTACGTACATAATGTGTAGAACATAACAAAAAATGCCGCCAAACAAGAACCCGTACGAGACGATAAGATTTACACATAAATAAAATAATTTTTGCGCTAAATGAATTAACTAAATTTATAAAATAATTGTATTGAAGGCATGATTCACGAAAACAAATCATGGTAACGAACGAACACAATTTAAATTGCAAAAACTACAATGCAAAATTTAATAAATATTTTAACTCGTGTTACCGCAAAACAAAAAGCCACAATACTTCATTTAATTTGAACTCTTTTTTTTTGTTGTCTGTTGCCTTCACTCCGGGTGTTTTATGTTTGTTTAGTTACATTAAATTATTTTCCAAGCCAGCAGAGTGTCAGGACACAAGAAGTTGTCTTGTATGTATATATAGTTCTGTGCTCTGTGAAGCAATTAAATAATTTTTTTTTCAATGCTTGTAGCACCGCCAGATATAGGCAGAGAGGACCTCCTGCAAAGTCTGTATGCTAGCATATATATATCCACAAATATATCGTCAGGTCTTGTATTGATTTAACACCCTTTGTCTTTCCCTCCATTCATCTACTGTAAAATAATCAATGCAACTAAAGTGAAGAAAAAAAAAATATTTCTAGTACTGCAAGCATTCCTTTACCCAAAGTATACAAGTTGCAGGCAATAAAGTTTATAACGTTCAGCGATCTCATGCACATGGCAGATGTTGTTTGCTACTCTTTAATTTTTTATTTTTTAAGATAACATTAGGAAATAATTATGGATTAAAGACGAATGATGAACCATTCGTTGTTAGGTGAACAAAATGAGTGAGAGGTGAGATAACTCATACTATCAACGCCTTATATATGGGTCGAAATCAACGTATTCCAATCTTTTGCGAACACCGTGCCTCAACAGGTCCCTTTATTTCTGATATTTTTTATATGATTAAACGAATCGTTTCCATTTCATGGATAGAAATTGAGTTGCTTGGAAAGTTAATCTAATGTTCGTTGGCCTAGGTGCCCTTCAATGGTAAACATAACTACAACATTTTAAAACATTGAAAACTACAAAAAAAAAGAAATGTAAGTTTCTAATCCAGTTCCTCAAACATCGATAATTTTTTTATTATTATTTTCTGACAACCAACGGGCTTATTAAGTTTCCGCTTCTTACGTACAAAAAAATGGCTGTTTTGAAAGATATGACAGCTACCGCATTTATTTGCCCGCCTTGCCGCATCCCTACGCGTTAAAACTTTTAACCACAAAAGCAAACTAAAAATTCCGGTTTCAATTATCCCTTTTTTTATAACCACCACTGTAGTGGGCATATATTCATTTTATTTTTTTTTCATAACGTATGTAAAACTCAAAAGGAAGCTTCAGAGACCTTATATTCTTGGTTAGTGTGAAATTCTGAGTTGATTTAGGGATGTACGTATGTGTGGTGTATGTTGTTGGCACTCACCTGGTCGTAAAAATCAAGATATCGACATTGGAGGTTTTTGTACGCAGGTTGGTATTGAAAATCGGTCAAATCGGCAGTGGAGCATAAACTGAACGCAACAGGATTTAAAAAAAAAAAATTTGTGGGTTTTGCTCGCTACTCAGAAATTTGAAAAAATTAAAAAATTTGAAATTTTCCAAATTTACTTTTGGAAACACTCTTTACGTGCAAAAATGGAAAAAATTGACCATGCCCACACAAAGTTACAAGTGATTAAATTATCTTTTTTTCACTTTTTTGAGGTTTTATGCTTCTTTATCATAACGCAACCTAGACAAAATGTTTAAAACTATTTTGTACATTCCTCAAATGAAGATGTATTATCTGCCTAAAAAAGGGGTTAATTCTAAAATGAACACGGTAGACACCGCAATTACTTCCTCCTTAATAATGTCACCGAGATGGGGATCAAATAGAACAACTTGGAGAGTACAATTCGAGAAGCATAGTGGTGGGTAAGCGCGTTTCGGCTCCCACCGAATATAACTTTCTTACTTGTCTCTTTTTTAAAATCGGTCGGAAATTGGGTATTTAATTTTTGCAAAAAGCCTCGACACTTGCTAGAAAACTGGATTTTCAAAATTGCGGATAAAATTTCGAGGAAAGTGCTTTTGAGAAATATGCAACTAAAGACTGATTTCAAAGAACTTCTGTTTTGCCACTAACGCGATGGCTGCGACAAATAGTTGGCGAGAGAGGTTGTGCTTAAAAATCGCTTCATCTTCAAATGCTTTTTACAGTTTCCAGGTTGTCTAGTCCGCTCGAAATGTTTGTAATAATGCTCTGCACCATGCAAAATTCCTAATGTTGGTACAATCAAGTCAAGGAAGTTTGATACAGGTCATCTAAAAGTTTAGCGTCAAAATAGTTCCAATTGTTTTTTTTTTTTTTAAATAAGAAAGTTATCTTAAATGTGAATTCAAAATACTTTCAAATGAAATTTAGAAAGCATTCCAAACCACTTTGCATTGGAAATTTCATTAGGTTATATAAAAGACGTTACAAATGAATTGGAATTTTGAAATTCCTAAATTTCAGAAAAAGAGAAGTTTTTCGTAATTTTTACTCTTTCCCTGAAAATATTTTTCCGCATTGCAGCATTTTTTTTCTTCTTTTGTGTACAGACTTGATATTAAGAAAAACAAAAGCAAAACAAACAAAATTTGACAGAAACGAAGTTGAAAACAAAAAATTTATAAAAATCAGAAAGTCAAAAATTTGCTCGAACAAATAACAAAAGAGCGAAAGACATAAAAGAAGAGAAAGAGAAAGCAAATAAAATATAAGTAAAAAACCTATGATTGGAAAGTACTCGTAGCTAAGACACGTTGGACACTGTGCAACAACAGTGACAACAGCAACAGCAACAGCAGCAGTAGCAGGCTGTTGATGACATGTAATTCGGTCAAGGACTCTAGAGACACTTTTATTTGCACATTGCACACCAGCAACACCACCAGTCAGCCAACCGAACCTAAGCACATAGCTATGTGAGTCTCATTTAAACTAGTGGCCACACATTAATTTATTTATTTTAGACTAGTTAAAAAGAATAGAAGAAAAGATATTAAAACATTTCTTCTTAATTTAAAATTACAAAGCGACAATATTACAAAAACAACAATAGACAGAGTGGCAGTAGTGGTTTTGTAATGTTTAGTTTTATATTTACCTTGGTCGTTGACAAAAAAAGAAAATAAAAAACAGTTTTAATTTGTCTAAATAATAACATCGGTAGCAGTAGAAATAACAAAAGAATGTTGCATAAATTATTTGTGCTCTTGTTTCTACTTTCTTTTTTTACATTTTACTTCGAAAATGAAAAACATTCATTTTTTGTATTGTTCTTGGCAAGCCCGCTATGAAAAAACTACTGCATAACATACTTTTAGGTGTTGTGACAATACCAAGACTGTTTGTGTAAAAGCGAAAAATAACAAAAGGGTACACAGCCAGGATTTATTGCATAACCCACAAATCCTTCTGACAAGAGAATTACCTTAATTTTTTCCGCAGAAAAGAAACATTAACTAAGATTAAATGTGAAAAACAAGATAAAGGATAAAAACAAAAAAAAAAACAAAGAAACTTAAATATGGCTTTTAGCTGCGAGGAAAGTTGGAGATTTGAGCCACAGATTTTTAATTGGTTAGAAAAGAATAAGTTTAAGACAGTGGAGCTAATTATAAAAAGTGAGAACATTACAATCGGGCAAAGCCAACGCTTCAATACATGGTCTCACCACATGGTCTAACAAAATTCTTATATTTATTATAGGACACAAAAATTATATCTATTACATATTTCTATATATAAAGCATATTTTTCATGTGCATATTTATGGGGAAGCGGACCCAAAGCGCAACGTAATGTAGTATAAGTTTAATCCTTACATAGGGCAGCATCTAAAAATAGGTGTACATGCTCCAAATTTTGTAGAGCTAATTTTTGTATGAAATTAATATTATGGGCCAATTTTCATCACCACATATTAAAACTTGGACTTTTCTGGTCCACAAGGATCGTGGAAAGCGTTATTAGGGTAGGATACAAAAAATAGATCGGGATCGTTCAAATTTGGTACAGTCAATTTTTCACGTTAAATTACTTTTATGGTATAATTTTCGTATGAACTTTAGTTTTCGTTATACAAGAGGACGTTCAAAGATTGTCCCAGCTGTTCCAAATTTTTCAGACTAATTTAGAATACAGAAATACAACTACTTAACCATTTTTGCCGCGAAATTTGCATCAAATGAAAATTGCAATTTTTTCCATATAATGACTTCTCAGAATAGGGCGTTATATGGGAAGCGCTCGAAAAAGTGGACCGATTGAACCATTTTCAATAGCGTTCGTCCTTGGGTCAAAATAGGTGACAGTAGCAAATGTCATCAAAATTATCTGAAATATTCGCGACCTGCAGCTTGAACACAAATCTACATGGTCAGGCGGACAAACAGTCTTATATCAATTCAGATTATGATTCTGACTCGATCGGTGTAACAAAAGGTGTGTCCATCTTAAGTCTTTCTGCTTGTTACGTACGTCCGCCCTAACTTAATATACCCTGCACCACAAGCGGTGTAGGGTATAAAAATATGTAGAGGCTAATATAAAAAGGAAGATAAGACTTTGATATAATATTTAATGAAATATTAAAAGCCACTTCCTTCAAAGTATGTCGACCAACCCAATCGAATTGGCAACAACAAATAAGAAAGTTAAACTCACGTCTCAGGGCGAATGTTTGAAAGCCATCATCATCTCAATCTAATACCGAAATTTCATGCAAATTTCGTTAATTATGGTTGTTTCTGTTGCCATAGAGTATGTGTCATTAAAACAATCTCTATACAGAATTTTATAGAACAACCCGGGCAAAGTGTGGTAGATTGGTGGGTTGAGAATTACAGTTTTGTATTTATAGCGAATCTACTTTACTTATTTATTTATTTTTTTAAATTTTCACATGGAACTTAAACACGAGCTCAAAGACCGTGTTTTAGATGTAACTGATTTGAAATTTATAGCATTTCTTTTTTGCGGACATGGAAGCACTTGCTGTACGTCAAATTTTTCGACTTATCATCGCCTAACAATCTCAATTTTACAGCAATCGCTATAAAAATGCATAGATTGGCTTAGCCAAGTAAAACTAAAATTTTGTCCTAATTGCTTTGGAGAATATCTTCTGTCACTTTTTGGATGTTAGAAACAGAAGAGTTCAATTAGGGTATTTGCATCCTTGAGCAGTAGGTATAACAATTGGAAAACAATTTCTCAATTTGAGCAGCTGGCGTTTGGCCGGTGAAGCCAATTGTAAAATCCACATATGCTTGTGTCGCTTTCTCCTTCCCTGACCTTTTTTTGCATCGTCAACTAAGAACCTATGGGCTTTCTGTTTTTTTTATTGGCGGATGTTCCTTATAAGTGTAACAAGGTGATGGATGGAAGGAAGTGACAAGGAAGACATAGCTTACCCGTAAGCCCGGCCAACTGTGTGCCTGCTGCAGCGTTCACCACGCTTAAGCCATGACGACCACGTATTGGAAATTGAAACTCAAATAAGCTGATTTGATAGTTACGCTTTTTAATTATTTTTTAATAAATTTTAATAATAATTAACTATCGCCGAAGCTTGTAATTTATTGACAACATTTCTTGCATATATTTCTTCTTCCTTTTTAAATGAATTGTGGTCTGTATACTCGTTGAAGTAACACATTCGGACAAAAGGCATTGCATACCATTGCTTTAACCCATTTGCGTCACCTGGAAAAATGGAAGACTAGCTCATATTGCTACTTTCTTTCTTATCAAATAAAGACGAAAATATACCAAAAGCGAGGAACGAACTTGTGTTCACGACAAATCCTTGGTTTTATTTAACTTTTAAATTGATGCCTATCTGTATTGAAAATAATGTGGAGAACTAAATTTAATAATTTTGCAAAGTATAATGGTATTTAGAGTGCTCAGCACATATAACTACATTGCAGTTAAGACACTAATGTGTTTGCAGTTACGTCGCTTTTCTAACTACTTGCATATGTGCGGCTACTACGACTCACAAAAATTTTGTGTGCATATACACGCTCCGATGAGATTGGTCAGGGAAATTCTATGCATATTTGTGGTTTGGGAATAACAAGCAAGCAAGTTCCGCGCATCTGCGCTTTTATCCCATTTTTCATAACTTCCATAAATGTCTTGCGAAATTTTATAGAAATGTATGTACCTCCTAATGATAGACAGAGCAACACGGAGTAACTCCCAAGCGTCACTGTGAGTAAGTTTGCCTATTTCGCAATTTTTATGCATATGTTCCTGTTCATCTTCGCTATTGTTATCATGAAAGTGGCAAAAAATAAAGTGAAAACCGAAATATATACTATTCCATGAGCTTGGATCCAGAGATCAATTGCTCGGGATAATAAAATGAATACAATAAGTGGAATGCTGAAATAAACTAAAAAAGTTATAACTTTTTATTAACAATTTGTGGCTTTTCGTAAATGCTGGCTTAAATTTTGCTGAAAATATTTGTCAAAGAAGGGTATTCCCTGCACAATTACATCAATTCGGTCTATTGACATGTGCAAAATGTTGAACGAATCTACAGAGGAATAATAGTTCTCCTTTGCTTCATTCTCGTGACCAAAGCTCTTTAATTAAAAGGTCTGCTTTCTATTTTAAATATTTTATGAGACCTAAAGGTTTTTTGTTTGGCGATATTAAAGAATTACGCGGTTGCTACAAAACCTTGTAGATCTTATCTTTATCGCAAACCTTCTATTTACAAACCTTCTATTTACAAAATTTCATTTGTGTAAATAATTACAAACTATAAGTTCAATACATTTTTCAAAAAAACATCGCTTCCGGTTTTAAAAAATTCCTAAAATATATAAGCGAATAAACATAAGCGAAAAGTGTTGCTAAGTCAAATGTTGCATCTAATCCCTCTTAGATTGTTCATTAGAATATAAAGCATAGCTCCTATAAAAGGTAAAGGGAAATTGAAGAGGATAGAAAAATTGTATTATGAAACTGCAGATGCAGACAGATACGAATACGAACTTTCAATATTAGTTTCTCTAACTCTCATAAAATTAATATGTGGTTATATGTATTTACATAAGCATTTGTGCTCATGTGTGCTGGCATTGGGCCAATAAACATTTTTTGCCTTGCCCCTCACTCCCTCTTTTCCGAGCTTGTTAAACGTGATATATAGTAGATTTGTGTGTGCTTTATATCCAGTGTTTATTCGGTTTATAGAGAAATCTTTACCTAAAGTTTCGCTCGTAAGTATATTATAGTTGCTAGTCAAAGAGAAAGAATAGAAAATAAAACCCACACAATAGGCTTAAAAATGCCTTTCAGAGTAATGCACAGCATCTATCTAGCATATCTTTTTTATTTTTTATTTTATATAAAGTATACCTACATGGCCTGCTGAACAAGTTTACATGTGCTGTTATTATTCTAAGTGTATGTTGTCAACGGCACCACCACCCGTTTGCCTCTAAGTGTCAAGTGACATAAAGTTAAGAGTTTGGCCCGCAACATACGTAGCAAAGAATTTTAAATTAAGTGTATTTTCTCGCTACCTGCTGTTT